>JAUMHL010000028.1:21183363-21208977 GCA_032362345.1 Sandelia bainsii | reverse complement strand
GTTATGAGGCCCTTGTCCATGAACATCCCTAGGAGACGAAAGCAGGCGATAATTACTGTGCTGGGACTAAACTGGTGTTGCTCTCGCCCTGCACACATTGTTTTGAACCTGAAGAGAAAAAGTAAAACAAAGACAGCTGCAGGGCACATTGTTGTTTCCGAGCTCAGAAGGCTACAAAATTCACAGAAAATGAAATTAATCTATCAGCACAGGACAGATCCTGTAGTGATTACAGTTTGAGCCTGACACTAATAAATCCACTCGTTCCACTCTTTGCACTTTCACTGTGTAGAGGGGCTAACTGCATTCAGGCAGAATCAGAGGAAATGCACTGCAGATGGTCACATGACAAATGGCTTTATTGCCCCGTTATGGAGATTTGAATCATAATTGAGTGTCTCTACAGTGATGTGTGCGCTTGGCATGACTCACAGTGAGTCTTTTGCTAGAGGACAGATGAGCTCTGTTGCTTCTCCTTCAATCTGCCACTGTCTATTTAGATTTCACCTCAGATCTTTTTAAACTAGCCTCACTATATTTGTGCAAGACTTACAGCACTGTGAAAAAGTATTTGCTAATCTACAACAACTACCTAAGCAACAACTGCTGTTTGCAATAACTGGCAATGAGTCTTCACATCACTGTGGAGGAATTTTGGTCCACTCTTTTTTTGGTCCACTCTCAGAATTGTTTTAGAGCATGAACGGCCTGTTTAAGGTCATGCCAAAGCATCTCAATTGGATTTAAGTCCACGCTTTGACTAAGCCAGTCCGAAACCTTTTATTTTTATTTTTTTAGGCCATTCAGGGGTGGACTTGCTGGTGTGTTTCAGATGATTGTCGTGCTGCGGAACCCAAGTACGCTTGAGCTTGAGGTTACAAATTGATGGCCGGACATTCTCCTTCAGGATTTTCTGGTAGAGCACAGAATTCAGATGGTGTGCATCCGGTTACATATGCACATCGATCAAAAAGTTACAAACAGAATATTTTCCCAAAAGTCTTGGGGGTAATCAAGATGTTTTTTGCAAATGTGAGACAAACCTTTGTGTTCTTTAGGGTCAGCAGTGGTTTGCACCTTGGAACTCTACCATTGATGCCATTTTTGCCCAGTGACTTTCTTATTGTTAAATCAATCCATTCCACTCAGGTCAAACACTGACCTTAACTGAGGCAAGTGTGGTCTGCAGTTCTTTACATGTTGTTCTGAGTTCTTTCGTGAGCTCCTGGATGAGTCGTTGTGCTCTTGGAGTAATTTTGGTAGGCCGGCCACTCCTGAGAAGTTTTCTCCATTTGTGGATGATGGCTCTCTCCCTGGTTCGCTGGAGTTCCAAAGCCTTGGAAATGTGGTCGACCATAGTTCATTCATGATTTATCCACACAGGGTCAGGTAGGTTTGAACAGCTTTTTCCCCTTAATAAATTAAATCTTCATTTAAAAACTGCATTTTGAATTTACCCAGGTTATCTTTGTGTAAAATTTAAATGAGTTTGATGATTTAAATCATTTAAGTGTGACAAATATGCAAAAAAATGTGAAACTGATCCATTTTATTGTTGCAGCAGTCATTTTATTGGGGATCTAAAGTCGAATAAAGAGTGATGTGAGTATACACGTTTGCACACTGATGCATGTGCACCACGCATCACTGCTTTTGTGTGTGTGTGTGTGCACTTTTCAAAGGGCATGCTTTTGTGCAGGCACAGATGATGCAGCTGGCAGAAGCATGACTATTGCTGGAAGCATATCCACATGGGCACTCTTACAGAAAGCCCTGGCTCCTGGGTCACATTTTATATAAGCTACATAAAGGCTGCCTGCTCGTCTGCTGTCTGGGCCCATTGATAACGGTTATGATGTTCAGACTGAAAAGTGTAGAGGTCATTTGAATCTGTTAGTTTTCTTAGGTTTAGAGCTGAATTGTTGATTGAATAGTTGATTGATTAGTCAAACTACAGAAAATTAAACAGCAACTACTTCAATAAATGTCTTAATTCTGAGAATTGTCCGATTTTGGACATTTCAGACTGAAGGTATCAAGCTGGACATAAGGAGACTGTGATTGTGACTGTGAAAATTAGCTTTTTTCTTCTTAACAGTTTTGACATGTTTACTATTTCTCTTCTGCTGCGAATCATCTTCTTGTTGGCAATTCTGCAAAATGATGGTCAGATGCATTTTATTGGTATTCTGAGCTTCCTCTCGACACTCAACCCAATTCTCAAAATCACACTATCACACTCTTAAGAGAAAATGCAAAATAGTGTAGTTTTTTTAAAGAATCAATCCCATTTGAATGTGAGGATGGCTCAGTTTTTCTGTAATTGCCTGATAAATTAACCAGCACAGACACCTGTCAAAACAGCAGACATACTCTGTGAATCCACCTCCCAACAGGCTCATCTTGATGGCCTAAGTTGGTAATGACAACTCCCCAAGTCTGTCCCCTCAGGCTGAAGGATGAGAGCACCGTAGAGTTCTCTTTCCCCATCCGTCCCTATTAGGTTAATGCATCAAGTAGACATTTTAATTTGAAGTTCATTTTCACCTTAAGGCTTTGTAAATGTCTGAATATAACCTTTCTTTGCAGTGTGGGATCCTTTTATTTTGGTGTCCTCATGAAATGTTTACGTATCATTTACTATATTTTGGCACTGTGGAAGTGTCAGTACTGGATATTCCAGTAGCTTTTTTTTTTTTTAAATTAGGTTGCTTCAGAAAACAAAAAAATAATTCCTGCTGTTTCATTTATAGAGATCCTCCTCCAGCTTGACTAACAACAAAACAGCAGATGACTCATTGATTTCCACAAACAAACCAAATTGCCAGGAGTGGTACACACTAGAGTGACTCTGAGGAAACCTCATCACTCAGCAGTTATATTGTTGTGCACCCAGCGACCTCCTTTTTCAACCTAGCTAGTGTGAGGATAACGTGCGTGAAATGAACGCCGAGGCCTGCCAGCGGTGCATGAGCCCTCGCAGGGCCCGACACCTGCCTGCGCTCAGCTGTTCCTGCCACGCTCGACCGCATGTGGCTAATAAACAGACCTGTCCTTATCGCTGGAACTCCATTAACGGGGGTCGCAGTCACCTGAATCCCTCGCTGGGGCAACAGCAAATTACAAGGCAAATGTAATGGCTTTTGCTATATTGCCACACACTGAGATAGTGAATTACACCAAAGGCCTGATGTTATTACATGTCCCCAGGACGTTGGCTCTGTGTTTTATGATGACTACAGTGAAAACCGGGTCAGTGTTCAAATTGTCGTAGTCTAGGTCTCCAATGCTCCACTTCTATCTATCATGTCCATTCAAAGAGGGGACAAAGGCGTGCAGCAGGTCATGCACTTCACTTGTCAGCCCGTGTTTCACTTCAGACAAGTGTCTCAGTTTGTGGCCTCACACAGACATAAAACCGCTTTCATTATTATATGTATGAACTTATGAACAGTTTCTTGAAAGAAATACAAAAGCAAAGTGATTAATCAGGTTGTCAGATCCAGGGATCTATCTAATGTGAAAACAGTGTGACAGTGTAAGAGGGATCACTCGACGTGATGGACGTACAGATAATTATGTCTTGAGATTGTAGCTCTGCTCAGTTTTTTTTTTTTTATGGAGCTTTATAGTGACTTTCAGCTCGATGTTTAGCTGTTCTCTCCATAAATTAGCTGTTTTGTTTCACTGCTGTTGCTCTCATATGTCATTTTGTTTTAAGTGAAAAAGCTCTAAAAACCTACTGTATCTGCTCAGCTCTAAACAGTAACCAGACAGAAACATCAGCGAGCTGGTCAACACTCAGCTCTCTGAGAAGTTGGTGGAGTTCAAAAATAGAGCTAAAAAAGAACAATAATGGCAACTTGCAATAGCTGCTTGCTAACAATTGCCATTTCATTCTTGGACGAGATGTTAGTATAGTTTCTGCTGCACAAGTGGCCAAGAAAATCAAATAATGCAATGAAGAAAATCCTAAAGGAAGGAAAAGAGAATGAAAATACACTGTCCATTTGGCTTAATTATTGTTGTTGTTTTTGTTGTTATTACTCAAAACAGTGAAATTTAATGCCAAATTAAATTCATTAAAGTAGAATCACCACGACCAGTTGTTACGTTAACATTTATAGTGTAGATGCAGCTGACACAGAGCTTTTTTCCTCTTCACCAAAACTCACCAAATGGTAACATGTTGTTGGCTTACCATTAGCTCTCCAGCTGCTGCAGTTGTCGTGCAGTAGCTGTTGTATTTGATATGCAAAACAAGAAGCACTAACAATTGATATACAATATGGAGTGTGTGGTTTTAAATTAATAATTTGTCTGCCTTTAAATCAAGAAAATGTTTCTTCTGCTTTATATTAGGACAGTTTAATTTCTAAATGTCTGTGTGTACTGTTATGTAGCCAGTTTGCTAAGCTAAACAGCTGCAGGCTCTAGCTACATATTTAGCATGAACACATGACATTATCATCAATCTTTAAAAACTAAAATCACAGTAAACATGTGCATCCAAAATGTCTGACTTTCAAACTTGGCATGAACTGGATTTTTAGGAAGTTGTTTATAATCAATAGCATGTCCCAGAATAAGCAACAGACATTGTGTTAGAATATTTGAGTTTCACAAAGGAGCAGCCAACTGTACCTTCAGTGGTATCGATGTCTTGCTTGTACACTCTTCTACAAGCTACAATCTAAAAATCACTAGGTCATAAATATATTTAAGCTGTCAAGCAAAATTGATTTCCAAATCACAAACACATTAGATGTGATCTTATGATGTGTTGTTTTTAATTAGAGATAGTATTTAAAGTGAAATTATTTTTATCAATTGTTTCTTTAATTCAGCGTTTTTCCCTCCAGCCAGTAGTTGTAGTAAATGTTGCTTCTACAGGAAAAAAAGGGCAGCATGTAACATTCAGTCAAAGACAACGGGTTTGTTTTGATTATTGAACCTTGTATCTTGTCTCTGCCCATACATCTTCCTCTGCCAGGCCTCCCTGGGGCTTCAGGCCATCCAACACCACAGGCCAGCTCGTGAGAACGAGGCAGGGACAATGGTACCTGCAGGTCTCTATCCAGGCTCAGGACATACCACTGGGGCCTCACTGACAAATTGTCCTTGTCTGGCCACATGAGAGAGTTGGGACTGCGGTAATTGCATATTTCCCTCTAATTGCATTTGTCACATGTGGGGTCTGCTGCTATGGAGCTAGGTCTGAGGCCTTTCTCAGTGATGTGTTAAACCGAACAGCTGAACTCTCACCTGCACCACAAGAAGGGGAAGCACAAGAAGAGGCCTACAAAGAGGGCAATAAATTATGCAGTGGCACAAAACATCAGCAGAGCAGCTGTAGAGTTGGGCACAGAGGCAACTGCCAGATAGAAACATGCTGCAGGTACATTAAGGCCTTTAGGTTGGTCATGAAGGACTCAGTGATGCTGTTTAAGGACAATCAAGGGCTTCTAGCTGCACCATCACAACACGCGTCTTTACAGAATTTTATATGATGCTGTATTTTTACTATTAACCCAACTACAACAGTTACATAATTATAATAATAATTATAATTATACACATAATTAAGATAATTGTATATCTTTCCCTATAATAAACCTGAGTTATGAATATTTGCAGTTCTTGGCACCAAAATGTCCAATAATGCCCAAATGCTATATACAGTAGGGAAAGATTTCCTCATCAGAAAATAATGGTCCAGATCTGTTCTATAAATTTTATATAATATAATTTTATAATATGTCAGAAAACAGTGAAATATGAGTTTATGGTGACGTCTTTAATTGTCCCAAACTCAAAGATATTCACATAATTAAGAAAATTCTCACATTTAAAAGTCTGGACCAGTGGATGTTTGACAATCTGGCCTGAAAAATGACCACAACAATCAAGCAATTGTCAGAATGCTTTCAGATAAATCGATCAGCTAATCATTTCAGCTCTATTTTCAGCCCTGTTTCGCATCAGCAGCGTTTCATGTGGTGGGTTGCGGTGGGGGCAGTAATAACAAGACACTCTCATCTTGGCTTCTGGTGCCTTGTGATATGCGGCCAGGCTGCAGTATTATATAGAGGGGTTGTACAACTACATTTTAATCCACTCGTGTTTCTGGCCTGATAAAAGGATTCTCTCCATCTCTTTCTGCTTAATTCACACCATCATCAATCAAATGTGTCCCAGCTCTACCCTCCTCCCCTTCTCCTGGGTTTGGGGGGTCTGCAGCAGATAGGTTGGGGGTCCCCTGAGGGGGTTAGGGACTTGACGGACTGGTCACAGATGCCACCAAAATTAAAATGCAAGAGTCTGTGCAAGGTGTTACATTTCTCAGACATGCTCATTTGCAGTAATAACCGAGCAACATAAGGAGGCTTATTTGTGATTCCACATACGACTCTCGCAAGATTATGTGAATATGATTACAAAAACACGCTGTTTGGGAGTGCTGTCTCCATAGTGTGGCTACAAGTGTGGAAGATTCCCTGTGTGTTAGATACACAGTTTTTGTCTTCCACCATTGTCTGCACTTGACAGTAGCCACAGGCCACTTAGTAATGAATATGTGCCTGTAGCATGTGTGCTGTGTGGAGCCTATGAATAGAGTAAATATGCACAACTCTGCACAACAGGTCAGCTTCAGAACATAGAAGAGAATATGATCAACGGCAGAATGAGCACCTGAAACTACAAAAGAATTATGTATAAACAACAGCTCGGTCTGTGACTGAAGTGTCACGCGATGATGTCTGATATCCCTGCAAACGCTTTTTTGTCTAAATACGGCTACAGTTCTGTGTTGTTCATTGTCTTTCATAGATACATATAAACCTCTGGTGCCAGCGCTTTTAATGTGACATATAAATATACACTAATCTGACAGGTATTACAGACCATAACAAAAATAGCACATTTGTAAAAAGCCTGAGTTGAACTATTTTGTGGCATCTTTATAGGAGTAAAGCATTTCTAGCAGTTTGTTCATGTATTTTAACATTGCTACCACTGAGGTGTAATATTTTTTTAACTCGAAATACAGTATAAAAATGTAACTGTATTTTATACTAAGTAACTCAACAGTTATTGATAATTAGAAATATTTTTGTATGACAGCATACGATCTTTATCAAAGCCAGAGGTTAAAAAGTGATTTACATAAGAAATGAGAAAAATTCACATACAAAGTTATACATACGTAAAAATGTAATTTAATCAGTTTATATATACCAAATATACATCATACATGAATGTACCAATCTGGACACACACATACACAAGCACATGAAAACGAATAACCTAGATTAGATTAGTTTAACAGTAGAAACTGTTTTGTTTGCCTGAGCACCTGAGTGTGGGAACAGCCAACAGGTTTCTTTCTGATGACCACATGACTGTGTGCTGGTTTGTAAGATATAATCTGGGGCCATGAATTGGTTTAAAGTTAGTGAACTTAAAACTGATCCTGCAGTGCTACGCTCGCAGCTGATGTTAAGACTCTGAAAGTGGGAAACATTCTCTTTTCTTTCTTTTCATTTCTATTCTAGCTGCTGCATTGCACAGTTTAACATCTGTAAACTGTGGCCTGCAGTCTAAATGTAATGGAGGAATGAGCAGATTTTGCCATTATTGCTTCAATGATAAATGCAAGAATAGATGGTCTTGCTAATATGCAAATTCAAATTTAAGTAAGAATCAAACAACCCAGCTTTTGTCAGGTTTTTGACAGAATACTTTGTGTTGCTGGACGAAATATCAACTCAAGATTGTTGTATATGCAGATTGCAGGGGAAAGGTTAAGAATTTCATTTTTAACATAACATACATTGAAGAGCAAACAAACATCTTTTGTGGTGGACTTACTGTGAGGTTACAGGGTGTAAAGCTGTGTATCATCAGCATGAAGGTCGAAATGTCATGCATTTGAGAAATATGACAAGAAAGTGGATACATACATTATGAAAGTAATGAGCACATTGAATTCCTGGGGCAGTCTAAAGTGTACCAGGGACGGGGAAACATGGTCATCAGTAGGGACAAAGGTTTTTTGATTAGTGAAGCAGAAGGAACACATAAAGAGAGAGGTTTTCAGACCTGATCTGTATCTGATCTGAACCCTTGAAGAGCTTCTTCTACAAAATTTGGATTAACTCACTTTGTTATTCCATCTATACAATTCCTGACAGTCAAGCTTGTTTTTCTTGGTGTAGTTCAACACTGAAGACTTTGTGAAACAGCTACAGGAGCTTACTTTCATATCACATAAAGGCCCAGACAACTTGTATGCTGTCAACATTTTATCTGACTGAAAGTGATATGGCCATGCTGTTTGTGGCATTTTTGAAAGCACAAAGGATACAAACACACATGATGTGGTTATTTGGTTTTGCCGTCTGTTTTACAGCGCAGTGGCCATGTAGTACGACATCAGGTGGCACATGTTGGAAAAGGAGAAAGTAAACGTCATGTCATGCCTCCCACAATCTTATTGAACAGTCCAATTTGAACAAAGGATTAAGTGTCCATTATTAATCACAGGCTAATCTTGTAGATTTAGGCAAGTGGTTCCCAAAAGTCAATACAGCTCTAATTTAATCAGAGGATGTTGTCACAGTTTATGGAGCAAAATAGAGAGCTTACAGACAAGGTGCTGCACAGCTGTTCACCTCTGCAAACAATAGCCTGAGTTTGAATGCAGACTGTGGGTTTTATATTGAATAGTAAGTGTATAGTGTAAAATAAATGTTTTATGATTATTGGAAAATAAATCTAAGAATTGAGGCTTACGTGTTTCAGACAGCTGCTTAAAACTCTGCTAATTTTGCACGACAACAAAATCTGTCCTGAACTATATGGTTCAGTGCACAGTATACAAAGACAATGTATTTAGAAAACTACAAAATTTTTTACCATTCTTTTACATAATATTTTTAATATCTAAACTGGTTTAGAAGCATTGTGGCTGTTGCAGGTCTAGAAGGCTTTTATTATGAAATCTGAATTGAACTTATGTTGTGTAAATGTTATATTATTATCAAATATTTATTTATTTACCTTTATTAATAATGAATTAATAAATACATGACATTCACTCCACTGAAACACAAATTAAATATCTGTTCAATTTGAGTTACGGTAAATATTCAGTAAAACATAAACATAAAGTTCACTAACATGGCTTCTGCTCACAGTGTAGCTGCAGTCCTACTTCGTTGTAGTTAGAAGATTGTGGGACAAAGGTATAAATATTTCATAGAGAGTAAATAATTCAGCACCTGTGTATTCCTCAGCTCTGATCCAGTCACTTCAAGACATCTTTTGTGGATGGAGGGTCCTTCAGCCTAAATGACACTTGGCCAAATAGCACTTAAGTACATGCTTAATATTTTAATAGGGTCATGCAAGGAAGCTGTAGAGTGGCTGAGCTGGTCCTGTAAAGTAGAACAGGTGGATTGTTTTTGGTATAGAGCCACAGGCATAAAGCTCCTATTAGTGACTGCAGAGCTTCTCTGCTCAGGTTTAATAATTGACTCAGAAATTCTGTACTTAAAGTGCTGTGATTCAGTTGCACAAGGAGCTAATTATAGTACAATAATATTATCATTATAAAATTATAATCTGTAAATCTAAGTCTTCCAGTCATAGCAATAAAAAAAACTCTTAACTCTTAATTTTAACAGCAGATCCTATGAAAACACAAAAACCAACAACGTTTTAGTCCTCTAACGCAATGTTATTAGGTCCACACCACACAGTTGCAATAAAAACCTGTTGAAGGTCATTTATGGTTTTGTTATAGATATGTGTGTGATGTAGGTTATGGTGTTGTTTACTGTATTCCATTGTACAGAGAGCTGTCTGGGTTATTAGTCCTGCCCTCATCAATGAAGCATAAAGGAAGAAGCTACTGTATGTTTTGTTCAGGATACACTTATAGATCAGTTATCGTTTGTGGTCTTTTCATGGGATGTGTTTACAAGTTAAAAAGTGCAACTGGTAAACAGATTAAAATATTTTTTATATGAAGTACAGTTTACATCAGCAGTTCTGTTTTTGCTTCATTAGCAGTTTCTGGTAATCGAATTTACCACTGTTTTGTGAGCTACCCTCTCACAAGTGTGGAAATGGCCATTGAAGAAGCTCTGATTAACTCTGTTGATGAGAAAATTAACTTATATATACTTCATTATAAACCCAGTAGACCTCAGGACCCACACTTTTATGAAGCTGGGACCAGATGTCATCCAGCCACAGCCCCAATTAATCTCCGGGCCTTGTAACACGCCCCTAGAAACAAAAAAAACCCTGATTGGGTGTGGAGGGCAGAGACAGTGAGTAGAAAGCGAGGGTGAGAGATGCTATCCGGGGAGCAGCCGGCCCTGGCAAGTCTGCAGAGGGTGAGATAAGAGGGGGGCGGCTGCAGCAGAGCCTGGGTCTCAGAGAGGAGGCTGAGGTTATTCATTGCTCTGCCGTGAAAGCTTGAGAAGATTACCCAGAGCCTGGTTGGCAGTGATACAAGGGGGACAGGCAGAGGGGGCCCCCTCTCACCCCTTTGTTCCCCATCCATCTGCTTGAATCTCACAATGGCTCATCATGACCAAGTAGGGTGGAGGGGTGGAGCGGCGGAGGCTTGCAGAATGGGAGGAAGTGAGCGGGTGGGGTGGGCTGAAGGGGTGGAGTGTGTGTGTGTGTGTGTGTGTGTGTGGGGGGGGGGGGGGGGGCAACCTGCAAGACATTGGGAGGTAATGCACGGCAGCATAGGAAGAGATAGTGCGGGACGACGAATGAATCCTGGAGCACGGTGCTTGTTGAGATTGAATGAATGGTGCTGCAGCTGACAAACTCTGACATACTACACTGGGAAAGGCCAGGGAGGCGGGTGTTCACATTGTTATTTTCTGGGAGGTAATGGGCTGGCAGCTCCTCTTCAGTCTGAATAATCAGTACTTTGGTTAGACTCAGACACCACTTCAAACCATGATAAATACACCACTCCAAACCCTCGCCACCAAGAGGATAGCATTTGTCTCTAAATGCCTTGACCACCATATTTATCTTGTTGAGGAATGATCAGATGATGAAGGGTGATTTCTTCCATTACACAGGTAATTATAGGTGTTTTTACACAGGAAAATCATCAGCTGCACCTTACCTTTACTTCAGAGGGTAGTCCCACTGCACGGATAGTGGTGAGGAATGGGTTTAATGGTGAAATAGATCTATTTTATTCTTGCTGTATGTGCCGTGGCTGCCAAGGAAAATTTTATGCACAAATACAGTGCATGTTATTATCACTGCACTCAGACCTGGTTGATCCTTTAATATAATTATTCAACATAATAATAATTCACCATAAGCTGTCACAGTAATAGATTCACTGCATACATTTCACAGAGCAGGACTGCTGTAGGCCTTTCCGAGGGAAACAAAGGCTGATTTTTTTTTTTTTATTCAAAGTGCAGCAGGTTCTATTAATGGCAGCTCATCATAATGCAAGATTCTCTGACTTGCTGAGATTTACTGCTATCATTTTCACCGTCATAGTCTAGCACAAGCTGACTGTGTTTCAGCATTACAGGAACTAAACGCTACAGACGGGACGCCTGTGGATAATGTTTGACAGATTCAATCAGAAAAGGATTTATCTTCTAATGCATCCCATCAGACCAGGTTAGATTTTCTCACCATGTTGTCTGGATAACCCCTCATGAAAAAACTGCCACTTGGGTCAACCCATCTTTTGATTGTTCTCGATGTAACTAGTTCATGTGTGGCTGTATGAATAGCTTGAGGCTATTACACTGCTGAATATGAATAGCAGAGCAATTATTTTGACCCAGATGGAGCTATGCGCTCCTCGGAGAAGTCCCTATCCTTGCCTAACACCTAAACTCTCACACACACAGGAGCCTCGAGATTTTTCTCCCTATTGGTAGCAAATGTAGAGGGGACATGAATAAGGCTAATGAGGTACACAAATAGGAGTTTCAAAATTATATAACACTTCACGAGCATTTTGGATCAATTGATGGTTTCTCACTGGATGTGACATTTGTGTCCTAGCAACAGTGATTCTCCAATTCCAGCAGTGTTTTGATTGTCAGACAGATAACATTCAGAAAAAATTATCATTTCAGTAAATCCAAGCCTCAGAGGAGATAAGTGCACCGTTTAATCATTTCATCTGAACAAAATTGAGTGAATGGATGTCGTAGTTGACTCCCTTTCCATCCCAGAGGAGCTTTTACTGGGACATTCCCAAAAGAATCCAATCTCAAACCAAGCCAGTGTAGCTGGCGCTCACACACACAGTGGACATATGGCCAATCTCCCATCGTCTGCTGTGCTATTTACGGCTCAGTAGCCTGTCATTTGTTTTGCCTCTCAGAAACCAGTATGACACCTGTTTGAATTCTCAGTAAAAAGCCTTTTTATGTTTGAGTGAGGGTTGTTGTCACTTCATCTTTCTCTCTACATCACTAGTGATTGGTGCTATGCTTTTATCGTGAGATTGACTGTAATGTTTGGGTTTTGTTGGTGAAATTTTAGGCTCATAGTGATCGTCAAGGCAGCTATGAAAAGTCAAAATCAAAAAGCTTTTGAGGCATTCATGTGCATATGAATTAAAACAGTGTCTCATTTACACACTGACAGCGAAGCTAAAAGTTTTACTGGTACTATAGAGAACTGCTGACTAGGTGGCAGTATCACTGATGTGTAGCCCATTATCTCATCTTCTTGCTACATCACCAACCTAAAGCCAGCATGCACACGGTAAGAGGCAGGGACTTTGGCTGCAGTTGGAGCTCGAAAACTGCCTGAACAGGTCAAAAAAATTAAAAACATTATTCTGGTATCAAATCATATACAAACATGATAAAAATGTGCAGTTTGTCCCTTTAATCACAAAAGTCATTATTAGATTCTAGGTACTGTTAATTTGATGTGACATATTTATCCTGGCCGTGATAGGCTGGGCTGTGTTTAGGATATGCTCTGCTCCTCGCCCAGTGTGAGCAGGGATATACTCCAGCCTCCTGTGACTCTATATATGATAAGCAGGTATGCGTAATCGATGGATAGATACATGGAAATTTATCATGGTCTAATTAACACAGGCCGTGGCTTTCTCATGAAATATGATTATATTGTGTTTTATTTTATTCACAGAAAAAATAGACTTCATGCTAATTTAAGGATTGTTCCTTAAAGGTGCAGTGTGTAAGATTTGGAGGTATCTATTAGCAGAAGTTGAATACAGCATTTCTAAATATGTTGTCCATAGTGTTTAATCACCTATTAATACTGTACCGTTGTCTTTTATAGCCTTTTATATTTACATAGAGAGCTTCCATGCTTCTACAGTAGCTCAGAACAGACAAACCAAACACTGGTTTTATATTTTTAAATTTAGCGACACTGGTGACAATAATATTTGCTATCTTACATTGACGTTTTGGCCTGTAGTCTTACATATTAAATAGATAATTCAGTTTCTGAATATATAGCTATCTAAAGTATTCTCATCACTTGACATATTACTAGTTGATGCTGTTGAAGACAACATGACATCTCAGGGACACCGTAGGCTCCTTTGCGTTCAGAAATGGGCGTATGGGGTGTTCGGGGTGGTCGGAATGTGGTATTCTGCAGTCTCACCACTAGATGCCGCAAAATCTTTCACATTTTATACATTGGACCTTTATATAAGAGCCATAGTAGGCTACTGAAGTCACAATGAAACAACAACTAGTGCATCTATCTATCCTCCATGATGTGATGAATTTGATGTGTGAGAGGTGTAGGTATATGTGAGAATACATTTGAGCATAACCATGTTGTTTTAACAACAACAATAAGGTTTGGGGTTCAGCATCTTGTCCAGGGACACTTGTGGCACATGTGGCCAGGAATCGGGGTGAACCGGTAGTCAAACCACCAACCCTGAGGTTGGTTTGGAAATGTAAACAACCTGAGATCCAAAAACACACCTCTGACCTTTGACCTAAGTATACTAGCTACTCATTGGTGAAGTGCAGGGATATATGTGGGCTAATTTAGACAATCACCATTAAACACATCAGATTGAGTAGGTGTATACACTCACATGTGCAGGATGTCTCAAAAAATATTTAAAAGGAAGAGAAGACAGGTGTGTTTTGACGTAAAAATATTTTTTGACACACAATATATTTTGTGTAAATCCAGAGATAACTTCAGACAATAAACAGAGGGACACAAAAAAGTACAGTAGACTAGAAAAGGCATTAGATTTTGGTTTCTTTATCCTACACCAATCTGTTAAAATATGGTTAGATGTTTGTTTTTTACATTTGCTGAGGAAGTAGTGATGATGTCGTTAATCTTGGGAGGACAGTCTCGTTTCACAGGTCATAAACCAAAGAATGGTACAAATGAAATATTTGGCCTAATGATGACACTGGTAGAATTTACAATTTATCCTGAGGGCCACAGGGATGTCCAATGAACCACATTTTGTGCAAATCCATCCAATATTTGTTGGGATATTTCAGTCAAACCATAGATGTGATTTGTTGTGAAAGATGATCACTATCATTAGGATACATGCTCTGGGAATCATGAACCTCTTTCAATATATCGGAGCAATTCATCCCATAATTCTTATTTCAGTTTGATGGATCAACTGTGCATCATTGTCATCTTAAGAAACAACACACTACCATTGTTAAACACACCTCAGCCAGCAAACTGTCCCGATCTGCAGAACCTTTTATGATGATGAGTAGATCTGGTCAACGCTTCCTTTCGTCATTTGTATTTTCTCTGCTCTTGGACAAACGTGTGGCCACCAGCGCAGTAGACATGCTGTAGCACCACAACCTGTTACAGACGGAACCGGATGCAATGCTCAGGTTTAGAGTGTCACCCTCAGGCCAGTGCTGAGTCAGTCGGCAGTGACAAGGTCTCCTCGTCCTCCTTTCGCCCTGACAGCTGAATTATTCATTAAAGGAGAGGAAAGCAGAGGGGGCTCTGCTTATTTCTCAATGGGATTGTTGGCTGTCCTCGCAGTAGGCTTTCCAATGGAAAGACAAGTTCAGAGTATTGGTTTGAAATGATCTGAGAGTATTTTACTCAATATATTTGTGAAATGGACATCACCTGCTGTCCACACAATTAAAGGCTCTCTCGTGACTCGTCGACTTGTGGCAGAGTGGATAGATCTCACTTCCTGGACTGATGTGGCTTTAGCTACTTTCAAGGACACTGGATGGAGATGTGTGGGTGTCTGAATCAGACCCTCGCAGATTTATTGAGTGTGCTCACACTGTCGCATACATCCAGCAGTGGCGCAAGTCTTTTTAAAGGTTGGGGACTTTGCCAGTTGTCGTCATCAAAGAGAGTGTGTCTATGTTTGTGTCCTTTCATAACTGGCACAGAGCCACTGAGGTATGCAGAGGTTAACTTAGCATATGACATTCTCTGCTGCACCAAATCCCCATAATGAACTAAATCATGTTAAAGTAAGAGCATATGGGGAAAGAGGGCTCCAGTATGAACATGGTGCATTACGGTCTAAGTACTGTACTTACAGAGCAGTAGTGCAGACATAAGAGGGATCAATAATCTGTTTGAGATTGTGAAATAAATAATTAAACTTTAAAAAACCCAGACTGGTCACTACCAGACAACCAGCAAGTCCTTTGATACCAATTTAAAAGAATACAAATGTCACACAGGTTTAGCAGGAGTCACACCACAGAACACCAAGGTACACCACAAATTGAATATTTTTTAATCACAATAGAGAGTAAAGAAAACATGTGCTTCTTTCCCATTATCAATTGATTATTTATCAGTTTCATATATATTATGTACATTTAAGTACATGCATGTTCACAGAACAACCCTGAATCAGGTTACATTATCTATTGGAAAGGTTCAATAGTTACAAGGTCAGTGATATCAAAAATCACACACCCATGGGGTTTTTGGAGACAGATATTTCTCACTGCATGCAGCCTCAGTAGAATGTGAATCACTCTGACCTCACTCAGTAAAGATAATGTTTTAGCTGAGATAAAGGCCTAAAAGGCTTAGAATAAAATGTTTTTAAAAGTCTGTACCTCGTGGTTTTACAATTGCTAAGCCGATATCCAGTAGTCAGTAGTCTGACTTTATGCCTTTGGATCATTTCAGGGCTGGGACAATGCGTCAATGTAATTTATTAAGCAAAACGTCCTGGGGCTCTCTGACAGCAGCGCAAGTATTTATTACAGTGAGTAATGTCTAATTATTGGTTGGTATCAGTGCTTTTCTGTTCTTTTTTGGTTCTTATCTGTTATATTTCAGACAAGAACTCAATGGATGACTTGCTAGAGCAGATGCTAATGGCTCGTATGTGCACATCAGCCTATAAAACTAAATGATGTAAGGAACCTTTTGTAGATAAATAATGTGAGTGCATTTCTGATTGAAATCAGCATGAGCCATGTTAGCATTAGTGGTAGTGTTCAGGGCCAGTACAGAGTGTAGGTCATCTGCATTTCAGCAACAGTCAGATCCCAAAAGGCTGCAGCTTAAATATGACCACCCCGACACCCCACCCCCCACCCCACATCTTCAATGGCAGAATATAGTAAACAACACCTTTCTTAGTTAGGCCTACCATGCAAACACCTTAACTTTGGTGATGAATAGTATCATATGGTGAAAGTTAAACAATGTTTTAGCGAAGTTCAAATGGTTCCTTAATTTAGAGATTTCATGTTAAAATAAGTGATAAATGCGTTATGATTATTGTTTATTTCTAAGTTAACCTAAGGATTTATTATTCAATCAGATTAGTCAACAATTGGGAGGTGCAGCTCTAGTTCCATGTTTTTAAATTGTAAAAAAAATGCTTTCAAGAACTTTACAAAAAAATGACGAAGGTGGGTAGAAAAACAAGACAATTTAAAATCAGTGAGTAACAACTTGGCCATTTAAAGGATCAAATAAATTAATTACACTGTAAGAATTTGGTAAATACTGTTGTAACAACATCAATATTCTGCAGAATCTATAAATGCACTTCTGAGTTACAGGTTTTGAATTTGAAGGACAAATATGTGGTTTTCTACCAAAGTATCCCGACTGCGTGCCTTCATTTCAGCTAATGACTGCAGTGTCTGAACCATGACAGATCATTAATAATACACTGAATAAAACACTACAGAGTGAATCTAAACTTCTTTAGATTTTAGTTTAGTTTTTATCAGCAGCCGAGCTTGTTGCAAGCTTGCAACAAGCTAGGGCAGCCACCCTAGTGCCAGTATGTTCCAGAGTGCATGAATGCAACCCATATATTGATTTTAAAGTTTCACTTTTGTTACCTTACTGTACCCCCACAGTCCTGACAGTTTTAGTAGCATTTGTAACACTGAAGTCCATTATTACTATTTAGGTTCCCAGTATTTACAAAAACACTTAAGAGTATAATTTATTGCTATTTTTCCTTCAGAAAGTAAAAAAAAAACATAATCTCAGAGTGAAATGATAGTTGTGTTGATTATAAACAGTTTTTCACCGTTTCATGCAGAGCGATGGAGAGGCCCGGGTTTGTGTACAAGACACAATATCGTTTAAAATCCTGTATATGTATACAGTACTTGTTTAATGACATTATATGTTTCAGCCATAATCATTTACGTTCTGCATGTTTGTTCTGCTGCACTGCTTTTCTCAACAAATTTTATTTTAAATGTTTACCCTAAAATGAGAATGTCATTCTCACTCACATAAACCGACACGCAGGAGTATTTAATGCTGAAGGCGTCAAAATGCCTTCATTATGTTCTCAGAGAAGATGAGATGCTCACGAACAGCAGTATAATGCAGACTCTGCAGGAAAGAAAAATCTGTTGTTGTAGTTTTCTTTAATGATTTTTAGCTGTGATTCCTTCATTTCACATATATCTTTACATATGGTTATGGGGAATATAAAGGGTGTAATATGCTTAATCAAAATGTATATATACAGTAAGTGTTTCTCCGCAGCTCTCAAAGGCTATCTCTATTTGTCCTAATTACACACCGAGCATCGTGCCACATTTGTTAGTCACCTCTTTCTGCTTTTATTGTCAGTTTCATGACTACTGAGAAAACGAGGAAGCAGCACCTCTGGGAGCAGAGGTGTCAACAGACACAAAATCACAAGTTACATATTTTCTCCAGCTTCCCACTCCTGACACACAAGTGCACGCACATAGATACAGACCTGTACACAGGCACATTCATCCATGGCCACAGATCCTCGCAGCAACAGATGGAGGGCCTTGAGGCAGAGCCTGAGAGATTTGTGTAAGGGTAGAGCTGCCAATTGATTGCTAAGATCAGGTGTGCCTCTACACAAAGGCACCTCCTGCTCTTTTCAAGTATCTGCGTTATACTAGCCTTGGGACAAATGGAGACACAAAACAACAGTGGCATCTGTGGCAGGTAATGATCCCTTCACCAAAAATCTGGATAATGACATACCTCGACCATTTGTTGCAGTTAAAATCACTGTTGCTCATTCGGAGCTCCACGTGTGTCCTCCAGCAACATGTGCCGGAGCTGTGAGACCTGCATGAAGTTACAGCCGTAGATCAGCAGTCAGCCGATGCTGGAGCTGAGCCAGTGAGAGCGGGGCCTGATGAAATGGTTTCAGCCTTCATCTGTTGCTGATCCAACCTGAATCCATAAATTTGGCTGCACACATTGCATGAAGTCAGAGGTGGATTAGAGCACCCTGCATCAGCTAATGAGCATATTACTGGGTTTTTTTCAATTGCTTATGTTCATGTTCTGAAACACCATAATTCTTATACTATTCTTCATTTGTCCTGCATTTGCCGTATCCTCACTTGGTCAAAACAAAAGCTCTTTTTAAAAATGAAATAAAGCATACTGGGGTTTTTTGTGAGCAAGAAAAGTATATGTTTTAATTGTTTAAAACATGACGGCACTCTATGGCACAGACAAATAATCTGAAATCAGGTTCTGGATTCAATTCAATTGAATTCAATTCAATTCAGTTTTATTTATATAGCGCCAAATCACAACAAAAGTCATCTTCATAGATTGTATAGTGAGTAGATACAACTCATTGTTAGTTTTAGTCTCTTTACGGGAATTGTTGACCGAAACAAAAATATAGAAAATCACTGGCTTTTGTGACTGTATTTTGGGCTGCTGCTGTTTAGCCTTGTTAATATATTCACAGTGGACAAAATAAGAACCATAGCACAACGGATAGATGTGTAAATAAGCGACTGTTAACGGCTTCATTATATCCACTTAAAAGGTGATGACACGTGAGCTCGTTTGAGTAAGACACTGCGTCACTTTGGTGGTGGAGCCCCCCGTGGTGACAGTCCCAGCTGCATGAACATGCTTCCATGATTCCATGATTCAAAATAATGAGAAGTGCTGCTTTTTTGTCACAGAGGGCAGATGTCTTAATGAATCCAACCTTATTCACACATTATATCATCTATATCCTCTACAGCTGACTGACAAAACTCATGTCAAACACTATCCTATTCACCTATTCACAGAAAAAATCAAAAAAAAAAATTCTATACAACAAAGTAAATAAGGAAAATAAAAACCAAATTGTAAAATCCCTCCAGCACCATATTCGCTATCCAGGAATCTAAACACATCTAAACATGTTTTCTCATCAGGTACACTATTTTTTTATGGACAGCTGTAACATTATTTGGAGAATTAAAGTCTTAATTTGAAGCTTAATTCATAGCTCCGGTGTCTGACTGAAACAGGTGAATACTTTGATAACAATCACGCTGTGCACAGAGATGATAGCATGAGGCGAACAATAACACATCACCACGAAAACACACTGTGGATGACTTGTTCACTAAAAGCTCGACTGACATGTTGAAATACAATCTCCACCTGGCTGTGAGTGATCCCATGTCATGTTTCCCTACAGTGGCACTGTGGCGTGGCTCAGACGAGCACCCTGCTACCCCTGGATTCAAACATCAACCAACAGGCTCTCCCCTTGATCCCCTCTCCTCTCCTCTTGCTTTAGTAAACACGATAATAGCAGTGCCGTGTTCGTGTGGGCTCCGTGTTAACACTGTGGCTGTCAAAGGCCATCATGCCCCTTCAAAGGATGATGGCTCTCTAAAGTGGGCTCTCTCGGTAGCAGCCATTTTCCACTTGACTGGCCCCACACACGAGGGGGACTGGTAGCCCCTAGCAGCTGGACTAGACTGGTCACTGGGGTGTAGGGAAGAGGAGATGAATGGGCTGGATGTAAGAGCAGGGGAGTAATAGCAAGAAGGAAAGGGTGTTTATATGCGCGTGTGTGTTTTTGGTACTTTGTCCTAAAACATACCCGTTTCCTTCATTTCTGATTATCTCTTACTGCTCAGGTGTGTTTACCCATCTCTGTTGACCTGCTCATTCTTGCCTGACTTACATCTCCACCCACTGACTTTGAGATGAAGCATCCTTTTGCATGTGCACTGAAACATTTTGTAGCTCGCTGAAATCCTGGCAATCTCTTGATGAGAAACAGACTGCCAGCATCTCATCAGGAACTGGGAACAAAAGCTCATTGAGATGTTATGATATGAATGATAATTCAGCGAGTGGCTGTTTGCTCTGCCATATGGGCTTTGTGTCAACACTGTGGGTCCAGCCAGGTCTCGCTCGGGACAGGGAGAGCAGGATGAATTTTCATAAATCATTTCTTGACACCAGATCAAGGTTATGTGGTTGGCAGTCAGTAGCCTGTAAATTGCCTTTGCATTGACAATGCAAAGGAGCTCCACTGGGATTGAAGTAGTTCAGTGGCTATTTATGACTGGAAAATAAGGATGACCTTTTCCCA
Source organism: Sandelia bainsii (assembly GCA_032362345.1). Classification (NCBI taxonomy): domain Eukaryota; kingdom Metazoa; phylum Chordata; class Actinopteri; order Anabantiformes; family Anabantidae; genus Sandelia; species Sandelia bainsii. Next base: position 21,188,102 of record JAUMHL010000028.1, on the reverse strand, counting down.
AACTGTGATAATAACGCTTTCAATATCCTATGCTAGAAATGCAAACTATTTACTCAGAAGCTATCTGCTTACAGACAAGCCAGCTTTTCGTTTCCCATCCATGATGCACTGGCTCTATGCTACCCACAGTGGGAAGGTAATAATTAGCTCACTACAGCAGGGTAACAAGTTTGCACCCCCTTCCTGCTGTGCAGCTCTGTAATTGGTCCCCTCATGTGGCACAGTTGGGCCCCAGAACAAAGGGTTCCCAGAGGGGGAATCTATGCTGACCCATGCTGAACCCTCAACAACAATGACAGGCAGGATGCATTTACATATGCTGACAGACTTGTCTCTTCCTAGGGTGGAGTGCTAGGCACTTCATTAAAGTAACATCAATACCTGCTGATAGAAAAAGAGGAGTGGGCCTCTGCGTATTACTGTCTGCTCTGAGACACTATAGTGAAATGACAGAGGGCTGTCACATCCAATTTCAAATAAATGGACAGCATTTATTAAATGGGCTGTGTGTGGAAATTGATGGGAGATAGGCTGTGAGATGCTGTCGGAGCTGTGAATTGTCTGCATGCATCAGCAATTGCTTTACCCACAAGCTGTTCACCTGAACATCAGCTGCCAAAATCTGTCGGCCCCCGGGTTCACCCAAGCAAATATCCACACTTTCTGAGCGTTGATTCATTTCTGACCTAGAAACGTAATTCGCCTTGTTTTAGTGTAGCCATACTTTCTTTCTGTGTCCTGCAGAATGTTAACATGTTACCCAGTGAACCCTGCCTCCGTGTCCCAGAATGAGAAGATTGCGCAAAGTCAGACACAGGTGACATATCTGTCGATTCAGCAGCCGAGCTGCAGGAGTGCAGGTGGGTTCATTCATTCATTGCATCATGGTGGTGTGAATTCATTATCCAGTTAAAGGAAGGGTAAATCCTCCTTCCATTTGACACGCTGCTCATTTAGCTGAGAGGCTCAGTGGCTGGGTGGAGGGAGGGGGCAGCTGAGGGGGAGCTGTGGTGGTGGGGCTCTTCGGGAGGTGTCGTCCTGAGCAGATGGACCTCTCAGTGGCATAGTAAAGTGGAGTCTTCACATGGCTGTGGAGACTGCAGGATCTCACAGGACCAGGACACAGCATCCAGGTGGCCACAGCCCCTCCTGACCAGCTGGAGGAGCGATGGGACCATCTGACACTCGCAGGAAAATGATACACTTTTCTTTCCTTCTTTGTTTTGTCTCCACACAAAAGACCAGAGCCAATCAAGGAATGTGGCTAATGAAGCTTAGAGAAAATCCTTTTGATTACACACACAGTATATTGTCAAGGTCATGTTAACCACAGGAGAACAGCATTTACATACAATCTTCAAGTGAATATTGCAAGTTTATGTCCACGCTTGAATTCTATTTCTGTGAAGCCAAAAACAATAAATGTGACGTATTGTTTGAAGTGATTAAGATTTAATATAAACCCTTGCTTCAAATCTGCATCGGCAACCAACTGCAGTGATTTCTGCACAGCTTACACGTTCTGCAATGTAGATTCAACAAATCCAAGTGAGAAAGTCCCATCTGTGCTTCTCCTCCACTGACCCAGGGCCCTAGAGGCTACATAGGGCTAATTGTGGCCCTATTTTCCCTTCCGTATCTTATTGTTTTTTACTCAGTGTCGAGGTCAGGGAAGCTCCCAAGTGACCAGCGGCAGGAGCAACAGCCATCGGCCCCCGCTGAGCATTAGTAATTAGAGACCTCCTCCTCCCCCTCGCTGTGCTTCCCCACAGACCCAGACTGGGGAACCTCTTGCTCTCCTTGTGAAGGGCAAGGGGGCAGGGAGGAGGAACAGCTGCTGATGGGAAACCACTCTCCTGTTCCCATGGATGACCAGCATCCCTCTGTCCTCCTCAGAGGATGTGCAGCAGCATCTTTGATAGGGATGATGGAGGCTTTGAGCAGATCTATGATAGGATTATTGCCTGGTCTGGTTTCTCGTGCCTCTTCTCTCTCTTTTTGTTTGTTATCACAGTTTCCCATTACTAATGGTGATTTATCAAGTTGCTGGTGCCTTGTTACTGACAGCATTTCAGTCTGTATTCGAGGGTTGGTATTGCAAGACTCACACATGCATTGCGCGTGCACAATAACATTAACTGTTATACTTTGCGAAGGTTACGTTTCAGTTAAAAATGAAACGATCTAATGGAATATCTTATGGTCAGTTTCCAGGGGTGGTGACAGTATTAGGTACTCCATTACTTAAACCTACAACATGCAACTTAAGCTACTGTTAGCATGAGACTCAATCCACTTTGCTGCGCCCATGCCTCCATCTCCCTGCTTTGCTGTGCTTTTCTACCATCTGCTATGTTCTGCCATGCTCTGCACAGACCTTCAGGTATTAGTCACTATCAAATTACGAAAAAAGAAACCTGCAAAACTTATTAATCAAGAAGAAATCATTGAAATTTCCTGATTGATTAGAATGGTGAGCCTCACTCAAAACCAGGATGTTCTTTGAGACTGACTTCACAGAAACATATTTCAAAAGAAAAATGTAGCATACTGTAGTTTAAACTAAAGTAGAAATAGAACAATATAAAAACACAGAAAATTTCTTCTTTCAAAATCCTAAATACACAAGTATAGTCAGCAAAAGATGCCTAAAGTATCATAAGAAACCTACTTGTTCTGCAGACAAATAGCCTCTGTGACTGATATACAGCATTGATATACACAGATTAGTAACAACATTAAAAGTGGACAAAGGTGGACAGAGGACAGCATGGGCACTCTTCTGACAAGCCAAGATGTTCTGACACCTGTCGATCATGGCCAGCATTTACCCATGCTGACCTCTGTGCACCACAATAGTAAAACCACCAGAGGTGTGTATATGACATTAGTAAACTCAATGGTGGAAGAACTTCACTTAATAACACAAAAGTGAGGTGTCTGTTAGTTGAATGGTTAAAATGTGTAACACATAACCATAACATCCACCGAAACACACAGAATAATGGAATTACTTACAAGTACCTGCAACAGGCATTTAAGTACAGTACTTAAGTAGATTTTTACAGGCACATGACAATACAATAAATGCAGTCCAAACAACAAGACAACAAGAAATGAGTACCTGGATGATTACTTAGCACAGAATGTGATGTCAGTATCGTGATCTCCATCACTAGGCTAAAATGCTAATGTTGTATGAATGTCCGAATTAAATCTGTGGCTTTTTCATGCACACAGTAGAAATGTGTTTCAAGAACAAGGATTTGTGTTGACAGCTTACATGCAGAATGTGGAAGAACAGGTTTTATTATACAGAAGTGTGCTTGTGCCATCTAGTGGGCAAACTAGGCGCTTCAGTTTCTTGACTAGTGCAATTCATGTTTTAAATAGTGGCAATCCAGTGTTGAACTTGTTATAACTCATATTATATTTTTAGCTTTTCCCATCTTAGTGACTTTGACACAAACATTAATAAAGATTATAAATATGCAAAGCACAAGGGGAAAAAAGAAAAAGCAGATGACACATTTTTGGTCCTGCAGATGGACTTCAAATGAGTATTGCTTCATTTTGAAAAAAATATATACATATGCTTGATGAGAGGATATCACCACTGATCCCACTTTTGTGACTGCATGGTTAATGCATGGTGGAGTATTTCCACTTCCACTTTTTCGTTTTTTACGTCACTACAATTCAGAGAGAAATATTGTACTGTACTACTATTGTACTACATGTATTGTTACTCCACTACATTTATTTACAGCTTTTGTTACACGTTACTTTGTGCAGGTTAATAATCTTAATTATATTAGTAAAAATATAATTAATTAATAAATTAGGATGTACAGTATTTTTATGGATTAATCAGCTGTCAGTACATAAAGTGGTTAACGCTCCACTTTACTACCTGCTGCATTTTTTTCACTGTAAATAACAACAAAAATGACATATAATGAGAGTTTTCATTTTATTAGTTTTTTCTCAGTTAATGGTAACTTTTATATCTCTTATTAAATGCACAACAACATGTTAATTAGGCAGCTTTAGTGCTGCTGCTAGGCAGATTTTGTACTTTGGACTGAGCCAGGCTAGTGGTTTCTCGTTGTTTCCAACATTTTTGCTAAGATAATCTAACCATATGCTGACTTTAGCTTCATATTTTGTTTCTAATCAATAGAGTGGTACCAATCTTACAAAAATAGAAACTAAGAAAGTGTTTTTACCAAAATGTGCGTTCACCTAACTGTAACACTATTCATAAAGGACATTCAGTGTTGCAGACGTCTCCTGACTTAAACAGCCGGTAGACATTAACCAGCGGGAACATAGTGATTGAGCCAACTAGTGAGCCCATTTGTGCTGCAGCTCCGCACCAGACCAGGGCGCTATGACTTCGGTTTCGCAGGATGACACCCACCATTACTTTGACATAAGACAGTGTTCCAGTGAAGAAGAGCCATGAGAGCACCTGATGAGGGCAGAAGAACAAAGTTGGAATGAGCAGTTCTTCTGAATGATCATCTGGGGAATGTTTCAAGATTAGTTCTGGTTTATCTCAACCTGGTGTATTTTCCCATACAGTTGAGGTCAGAATTATTAGCCCCCCTGATGAAATCACACAAAACTCTTAATATTTCCATGGAAATGACCATAAAAAAAAACTGTTCATACTTGTATTGCTTCCAAAAGAACAAAGACAAAATCTCCACAAAGATTGATCAGTATATTTTATT
>JAUMHL010000028.1:21136668-21177177 GCA_032362345.1 Sandelia bainsii | reverse complement strand
GTTTTCTACAAATATTCTATGTATATATATTTTGTGTAAGGTCCTAAACCTTACACTTTAAAGTGCCTTGAGATGACTGATGTTGTGATTTGGCGCTATACAAATAAAGTTGAATTGAATTGAATTGTGAAATATTACAACTGTCTGACTTTCAATTTCACTGCAAATTCACAGTGTCTGGTTGAGGCGCCTTGTTAGGATTTTCAATGCAAGACATTTACTTGTAAGAGTGTTGTATATAGTGTTAAAATGATAAAGCAGCATGAACAGGTGTCCGTAACAGGATCAGCTAATGAATGCACTGTCACTGTCAGCTGTCGTTTTTGAGATGTATTTTAGTCAATGAGGTAAGACACTATACTTCCTCACTACAGCTGTTCCATAAATGCACCACTTTAAATAACCACTGAGTTAAATAATGAAGTTGAATTTAGAAAACACAGAATAGTATGCAGTATTGCAACTAACTTATATTTTTTGCTCTGATTTGGTTTCCAGAATTATTAATACTGTAATGACAGGAAATTTAATTTTGGTATTCTCTGAAATTCTGGGGTTTGCTTTGCGTATGTGTAGTCATGAATTTAGTACAACTTTACATTCAGTGATAGTTTGAATATGTCCTGAAATCTACCATTGGTACCAACTTCTATTTAGCATGATCTTGTGTTCTTTTGTTTCTGGTCGGATAAGCAGGTGTTCACGTCTCCTTTTCTCTCTTTTCTCTCGCAGCTAGTACATGTTCTCAGTTCTGCTTTTGACTTGAACACAGCTTGTGGCTTAGGGTGTTTTATATAAACATTTGCTATTTTTACCTCATCTGTATTTTCCCTTGCTCCTCTCAACTAGTTTTCCTTCCTCTGGACTTTTACAAACCTAAAAGTAAGACTAACATGAGGTGTATGAGCAGAAAAGTGCTGTGATGTCAGCACACGTCAGTGACATTTATTACTCCAATAATGTAATTAAGTTTATTTATATAGCACTATAGCATCAGTGATTGCAGAGTGCTTTACAAAATGCACATATATGGCAGTAAAATAATCAAAAAGGGTATAATAAAATACCAAATAATTAATAATATAACAGCATACAGCTGTGAATGATGTGAGTGAAGTGTTCTAGTAGTAGTTGTAGTAGTTTAGCATTTGTATCTAAAGAGATGTGGGTTCAAAAATCCAGTATTCAAGGAGGTAACAACCCAAAATGCTGCCAGTGCCAGAACAGTACGACACTTTCATCCTCTCTGTGTGGTATTATCAAAAACGTTTAGAGCTTTACATGGAAACCATGTAAACTGCAACTAATACTTATTCTGATAAAGGCCTAGATTAAGCACAGCAGTATGATGACTGTTGTTGTTACATTTGTTGGTCTGTTAAGTCAAACAATGATGTTTTACATGAGTTTTAGTATTGTTAGGTAATGTAGTTGTACAAGCTCCCTGATCATGGCTGAATTACCGAAAGGGACTACTGGAGCTAGGCTCATGGACCAAAAAGGCTTAGGGCCAGAGACAAAACAACTACAACTTAATAGTTACAGTAGGGCAACTAACTAAATAGTATAAATACCTCAAATGTGTACATCAGTGCTGTATTTTGTAAATAAACTTTTAGAAAATTTGAGATGTAACAGAAATGTAGAATTTATCACTTCACGACCGCTCACATTTGTCTGGGGACCACTTGTAGGGTCCCGACCCCTAGGTTGGGAACCAGTGACGTAAAATCTAGATCGTAAAGCTTATGAGTGATCAGCAACATGCTTGAGGAACTTTAAAAAACTTGCTGTATCAGTGATGCCTTGCAGTACCTGCAATATCCTTGAGTGGATATGTAAAACATATAAAATACTTGAGAATCTTGAGAATTAAATAGTTTCACTTGTGACTATAATCAATATTTTAGATATACAATTATTACATGACTGATTGAGTAAATTGTTTTTTGTGACCCAGAGAATTATCTTGTTTTTTGTTCTGCAGTCCACATCTTTACTGAATGTCTGACAAAGCCACTGTAAATGTGTGTGTAAAAGTGTTTTCTCGGAACCAGACAAACACAGCAATAAGCTGGTGAAAATATGTGAAGCATTTAGCAATTGAAGAGCCAGATATTTCCCTCGAGAGTTACAGAAACCAAAAGCAGAGCTAAAAGTAGAGTCAGTACTGGACTTCCATTTATCAAATGGACAAACATCATTTCAGATTAAAACTATTTTTGTAGTCAGCCACATGAAAATAAGATTTTCCACTATCCCCAAATGCTCATAAAATAAATAACTAACTTAAATCATTTTTCTGTTGATCAGTCAAGAAAAATGTTATTCATGCTGTAGTTGTAAAATACAATGAGAGGGCACTATATACTAGCAGCAGGTACTGAACATTAAAGTGAACCACATAAACTGGTCACACTTGAATTATATTAATCCTGGACAACAGAATAAATCAGTGTATATGCAGAAATTTTGAACTGTGCCTTTAAGCAGGTTTTAGAAACCACTTGCATGACCCCAATCTGTTAGGGTCATTCTAGTGCAGAGGTTCTGCAAATAAACATAGTACATAAGTCATTTGGAAACGCTCCATATAAACTTTAATCACCCGCAACCAGTGAACACTGACACACACTGACAGCACAGATGACTGAAAAGCATAAAGTCAAATTTATGAAAAAAGTGAATAAAGTAAAGCAAATAGTCACATTAAGTAGCAACAGGTCAGATGAGTCCTCTGACCTTACACAGGACCAAAAGAGGTAGCTGATTCACTTCTACTTTCAAGCATGGTTTAACTGGAGCTTCTGCAGACTTACAATAGATTTGCGTACTATGCACCTATGCATGTAAGCTCAGATACATATAGTGGGGTGGATACAATGTTCACTTTAGACGGTTGTTACAACTGAAGTGGGGGGGAAAAGCCACGTGACTACAGCAACCACTTCTAGGCACGTTGAGCTGCTGAAAATTTTTTTTACCGTGCAAGCCCATGTCACACCAGAAGGAGGAAGATTACACATCTGACCACATGACAAGACACATTTAACACCATCTGCCAAGTTCAATGTGTTTTGGACATGAAGTTTATATGTAAACCTTGAAAGAAGATGATCTCAAAACTAACAGCTGCCACACATTTATGTGAAATTATGTTAAGTGGCTGTTTTCAGCGTTTAAAAAAAAAAGGCGACACACAAAGAGATACACTCAATAAGATTATTTATGTTATTGTACAATCTGCATTTTTAACAAATAATAATAAAAAAAGATTAGTAAGATGTACAGTATTTGAATGATCATATCTGGTGTGGACTAAGGACTCCGCTTGCCTCGTCACATCAAATCCACCCAGAGCTCCAGTGATGGGAGAGGAAGGGGGCTGAGGCCTGGAATGAATGTTCAATATGTGTGTGTGTGTGTGTGTGTGTGTGTGTGTGTGTGTGTGTCTCTGTGTGTCTCTGTGTGTATACAGATATATATGTGTATGTGCATGTATGTTATATTGTATACTTATGTGTTGTGTGTGTCCTCAGCCAAGGTGTTGACAGGAGGTGGAATGTCACAGAGTGGAGGATGGGGAGAAAGGGATGAAAGCAAAACACAGAAGTTTCGGAATTTAAAAAAAAGGTGGAGGAAAGATGGAGGCAAAATTAGCAGTTGGTGTAGATTTGGCCCTCAGGTGGCTGAGGAAGCTTCATGTTTTCCTTGCATGTCATGAGCCGTCGCAGCTCCAGCAGCACCATGCGGATGCTGTAGGAGTTCTGCCACTTGGCCAGCGCAGTCACCGCATGCATGTCAACCTGCAGGACAGAAAACAAGTGAGGGTGAACAAGACGCTAAACTTTTCTAAATGAGCAAAATGTTAGAAATTAGATATTTTGCAGTCTTGTCTGTGGGATCACAGATGACTTCTTCTATATTCAGGTCAGTTTTCACACTAGTTTTGTTTGCGTGAACCCATGTTTGTCCTCTCTCCCTCTAGAAAACTGCCCTGAACCTTATTTACTGTTACATATTTAAGTAATGTTTTAAATTCCAGTGTTTTCCACTCAATGTTGGTGCCTATTTTGTTGCACATTTGGAAGACAGAAGAAAAAAATAGGCAGGCACTGTCACACCTGAAATATTGAGCAGAGCATAACTACTTGCATAGAAGTTTTAAAAAAGTGCATGTTCTCCATGTGGTTTTCCAACTACAGAAAACAGCATATCATCATGTGGATCTTGCATGTTATTATATAGACTCCTGAACTGAGAATAATAATGGTTTGAGTGGATAAGAGCATTTTATTCTCGTGGATCAGGCACAGTTTCTTAGTCTGTATTCAAATTAAGAAAAGTGACCCGATGACCAAATTTTAGGCAATCAGATATGCACTACACTGTTGGATGTGAGAGGGTTTAAGCATACACTTAGAACAGGAATTTGCTCAACTGCACTGACCAGTTCAGAGAACATGCAAAAAACTCTTCCTTTTTATTGTGTGTCCTTTAATGTATTTGATAAATGCCATTCTTGTGCTAGCATGCTTTGTTCTGCATGCAAATACTCCAAAATAACATGGTGCTTCTTCAACATAAGTAACTTGCAAACTAAAAGCCAAATGCTGTTGTTGGCCCAACTGCATTTCAGTGCCGCAAGAACAGGATCAAGAACACTACCATCTATTTGAAAAACACAGCTGACAGCTGCGGCATGCACATTTGGGCGATCAAGCTAGAGTAACAACAACTGTTTTAGAAGATTTACATACCACACCATTGGAGTTGTGCACGCCATTCAAGTTGATCTTGGTCACAAATCTGACAAACGGTGGTGACTCTGGGTATCCTGGCCCACATTCAACCTTCAGATTGTACATCCTGTTTTCATAGCTCGTCTGTGGACAGAGACAGGTAACGAGAAGTGAGTGGACAGCACGCAATGTTCAGTCCAGGTTATGACTGTTAAAAATGTAGTTATATCCTTATAGAGTTCCATAGAAAGTAAATCTGATGGCTTATAATGTGATGGGAGAACAGAAAATGGCTGAGCCAGTTGACTTCACAGTAGTCTGACATACTTTGATCTCCACAGTGCGCTGAAAAAGGTCCTTGAAGTACTAAGGTGCCTTCTAGGTATACATTATGGATCCGCACTTCACATGGACTTGTGTGCAGTGATAACTTTTGCTTTTGTGATCTTTTTTTTTTTTTTTTAACTGTACCTCCACTAAGATGTTTTTTTGCACTGCTGCCTCAAATTCACTTTTGCAACACACTATCACTTTGCACCTGCCTTGGACTTTACTTACTTAGCTGATCTGCTCATTCAAAGCAGTATACAACTTGTGCAAACATCAGTGGGTCTGTGCCTTCCTGACACATACACACACACGCACAGCTGGAGTCAGAGAGCTTTCAGTTATCTAATCTGGTAACCTCGCACTGCTCACCCTCGGAGGGCCGAGGATCACACCTCTCCACCGTGTTAAGGTCATGTCCTCGTCATCCTCCAGACCCCAGCTCACTGTCCCATCTCCAACGCCTTTCTGGCCTTCCTCCAGCTCTTCCAGAAGCCGGAAATTTCGAGGAACTTTAACACCTGTTTGTAGAAAAACACACCAAAGCAACAGCGTTATACTCACACATGCACAATTGGTGTTGGGTATCGCCAAGCTAATCAAACTGTCCATTTACAAGAGCTGCCAGAGCAATGACTTGCACTTGTGGAGACATGATCTGGTGGTGGCGTGACTCAGACACTCACACTGTGACAGGAAAATGAGGAACGCCTTAGCTGACCTGCTTTCATCTGCCTTTTGTTAACAGCAGATGTTTGTTATTCATGTGATCCGACTTAACGTTAGCGTGTGGCTTCGACGATGCTGCATCATTTGGCCTCTGCAGTGGTGCTGCACTGTCAACTGATCCATGCAAACACAAACTGTGACACTGCCAGCTGTTGCAGCAATTACGCTCAGTTTACCGGCATCTCAGAGTATCCTCACTGGACTCGACATAGACATGTTTTCTTGATGAGCTGGAAGTCAGTCACAGGAAACCCACCGTCATTGTTGATAATCAACAGTCCGAGGTTAACCCTGCACGAAGGCGGAATTTTGATGCACCTGCATTTGTCGATGTCATTTAACGCTAACGACGCGCTTTGTCACACATCCCTTTTCAGAGTCGGTAGCTAACGTTAAACAAATTCATGTCGCAAACAGCGAACATTTCCCGGACGTCAAGTTGTCGGTGCTGTGGTTCACTAGCGTCAGCGCTGAACACGGTTACCACGATAAATTACATTAATAAATGAAAACCAAGAAGTCACACTTTGTTTAAATGTTTAGTAGTTAATCATTTCGCTGCTATAAAACGAGAAGAAATATCCGTGGTCACGCCGCATCTCGTCCTTTCATCCAAGTTACGTTTAGAGCTTAGCTAATAGCATCGCTTCGATTCATTCAGCGGCTCCAGCGCTGCGTTAGCGTATACTTTCCATCAGGCAGGTGCGCCAGTGAATAATCAACATCATTATGAAACTTGATAGCTGCATTGTGAAAATTCACTGAGCCGATTATTTACAGACAGCGTCTGACAGTGATTTACTTCTCTCGAACATTTACCTGATCCGGCGGCGACCGCCATCTTGTCGCTGCACAGCGGGAGCGCGCACGTACTTCCGCTAATGTAGTCAACGGTGCGTGCGCGTGGAAGAAACGCAAAGTATCGCATCCTTTGTTCTCGCCTACAAGCTGATTGTCAGCGACTGTTAGTTAAGGATAACTCTGTTGATATTCTCTATTGAACATAGGCAATTGAGCCAAAATGTTGCACTAATCTGGTTGGAATATAAACATCCTTCTATAAACATGGGCCCCAAAGTTAATTTTGACTCTACCAACACAACCCTGCATGTGTAATACTTTAACCTCTTTTAAAGATTTAATATCTTCACTAGGAGCCAGTGGGCTTGGGGCTGATTTCTACAGCCAGGGTATAAAGTGAAAACATGCTGATAGATTGACTTGTTGGTTTTAGTCTTTTTTTTATTGGATTTGTTGAGTGTAATTAAAATATTGAATATCACCAGCCTTAATCTTTAAACAGGCTTGGTAGAGTCAGCTTCCTAACAGGTGGCAGCATATTAATTAATAAGTAATGGGTTTTGGTTTTTTTACAACAGACATTTTTACTTGTTATAGTAGTTAAAGAACACGTTACGAAAAATATGATATACAGATATGGAAAAGTAATCATATAAAGACTGTGTATATAACCACAACAAAAGCCATAAAAGAACGACATATTAAAGAAGACAGAAAGTAGTAAGAGTAGTAGTCTATTCAGTTTTTATTTATAAATACACTTTAATATATTACATTGTAAGTCCCCAAATTGGAAGACAACGAAAAGGCATCAAGGCGTTATTCTGATATCTAAAACTCCATCACCACCAGCATAATTAGCCAACTACAACAGCCATGTGGGTCTTGCCTCAGAAGATGCAAGAGGCCAGTGGAGGGTAATTTAAAGATAGTTAAATTGTTTTTCCATATTGCTGGCAAGATTGACAGTAAATCAGTCAGGGAGAGGATAAGGCAATTCAATAAATAAAAAAAAAAAAATCCAAGGATCATTACAGAAGCGATTTCAACACAGCATGTCAAACATACCAACAACTGCCCAGCCCATTACTAACAAATTAATCTGCTTTCACAACATTGTTTCCGGTAGGGAAATATTAAGTTAGCCACACAGTCACAAAATACCCTTTACAAGCCACTGATTAAAGTCCATTGTCTCTATGCAGAAAAAAACAAACACAGATTAATCACAAATTTTAACCTAGTAACAACAGGCCAGGTTAAATGTACTGTTATATGGCTACAATATAACCAATGTGATCCGAGTACCTATTAAAGATAACTGTCTTGACTTCACAAATTGTGTGTTTTTTCCCCCACAAATTCATACTACTTTAATCACCTCAACCACCAGCTTCAGATCATCTAGTAAATAAGGATGACGAATAATCCAATGCATGTTAGATGAATATTCCATTTACTCCACCAGACTCCTCATTATGACAGCCTTAAATTGTACTTATGACAAGACTGTCTCCAAGCTGAAATCATTACAATATGGGTTCCCTCTGTGTAACTATATATTGTTAAAGAAAGCTTGTCAGTTTTGTCAACATTAAAACTAATTATGGCATGTCTAGTATTCCTAACCATTACCCTTAGCTGTTGTCCTATTTTGTAGTGGTACAAGAACACAAAACTTCCTTGAAAATATAATTTTTATATTATTGCAATAAGCAATTCACTAAAGCGCCAAAACATCCGGCAGAGCCAATGCCAATATTCCTATATAGAACATAAGTTGTGTCAAAGTTCAAATGTGTCTGCTGAATGCGGCCAGCAGTGTCCAAACAATATTCTACCTAATACTGACAGAGCAGTAGAACCTGTACGGAGGCCTTAAACTTTGATGCAGTGACAAGTCATGCCATCCATTAACCAGCTTATATTACACTACCTAGTGTTCACGAAACTGCTTCTCACAATACTCTACAAGCACTATGCAAGCTGCATTGTACTTCAGCTGTTGACCTATGATAAATAATTCCATATAATCAAGCATGAAGGATTCAAAAACTTGAGTCTTACATAATATAAAACACCATTTTGGCTTAAAATTATCATCTACTATTACTATCATTAAATGGTCTACCTTGACGAGAACACCTGGTTACCCCAACTGAACAGGTTGGGTAAACCACAAAACCTTTGCTGGGATTTCCTTGGAATGACAATAACATTTGGATTGCTCAAACCTGGGACCATCTGGTCAAAGTTTGGGGTCATCTTTTGAAATCAGTACAATGAATTTCATCTGGAGCGAGGACAATCCTCCCTGGTCAGTGTCCGCTTGACACGAACTCAAAGGAAAGCTGGTGGCCCAGTGTATTGCTTGCACAATCCAATATGCTATATGCATGCATGCATGCATTCTTACGTCTGTGACATCTTAATTACTAAGAGTAATTCTGTCATGCAGTTTATTAAGTAGCTAAAATTTTGAGCTCCAGTTTTCCAACTTTGCAAATATGTGTAAACTATTAGAAAAAAGAAAGGCATCTTAACCTAACCAGATGAGTCCAGAGGTATACTTAAGGTCCTCTTATGACAATGCATAGTTATTTGCTGTACAATACATTTACAAATTATTGACTAAAGCATTAAAATAAACTTCTAACCAATTAGTTACATTATTTCATCTATAGGAGTGAAGAAATTCCTGGATCATCAGCCTTCACTAAAGCCCTTGGAACATCACCACATCTGCTTGTCACAGTTACCCAGACGGTGCACTGTGGCAGCATGAATCAAAGGGAATGTTACACTCTGAAAAAGACAGTTCCCTCCTGCAATGCAAAAGAACAGCAAGATGTGAAGAGAGAATGCAATGTTACATGCAGTTGGCACACAGCTCTGGAATTTCTGCGTCTGATTAGCTGAGATTAGCAGAAAAACAGAATTTCCATTACAACAACACAAATAAGTACTGCAAATGCAACAAAACAACAAAAGAAAGACAAGTACTGCATTTCCGGGGTGTAAGGCAGCTTGGCAAAACTGCATGTGCCTCTTTCCTGCAAAACTGTCTGCTTACCAGGAGTTAAAATTTAAAAATGCTTTTCACAGAAGACACATGATCATCTGAAGAGACTGCTCAGTAGGGCCAGACAGGCCCATCCGATCAACAGCATGATGTGTGCATATTTGCCCAAAAGTTCTAGCATATACATTGGCTACAGTTACACACATCATTGCCAATTTGTTTTGGCCAGATAAAGTTGTGAAAATTCCAATTAAAATGGCAACTTAGGATATGACAGCAAAATTTGCTATTTGGTTTTGTTTAATTGTTTTTGGTTCATTTTAAAACCTATTCTCTGATCCATCAGACATGTCATTTAGTATGCTGGTGGGGTTACAGTATTTGGCTTTCAAGTATGATACTGTAACTGTAGTCAACTATTATATATGGCTGCGTCTTAACCTGTAATATGTTTCTAGAAACAACAGTAGGCATTGGTTAGTATTGAAAAACATGAAACCACACCTTGTCATGACCTCGCCTTTAAAAGCGGTCCCAAAAGCGTCCAGTTGAGCCCAAATGTGCAATAAGACAATAAATGTAACAGTAATTTACCTCTTTGTTCTTTAGCAATCAACATTGTTAAAATCACCTGAGCCCTACTTCTCACTATGACCAAAATCCAGATTTGTTGAGTGCACAGCAAGTAGACCACAGATAAGATGGTGGTGACTGACAGAGAAAATAAAGAAGTGCTAAATATAATGTGATCTATCAACACTCCAAATGCACATTTGTAGCTCTGGAGGTGAAAAGAACTGAGCAACTGCTCTTTCAAGTATGCTTTCACAGGAGTGAATTTTCTTGAATCTCCTTGAAAAGCTATTTCAAATGTATGTTTCTGACCATACCTTCTTAGCGACAGCCTTCATAAATCAACAACAAAAAAAAGTCATGAGTTGTGTTAGACATCTGAAGAGTCAACGATATATTGCAATTTAAAACAGTGATCTCCTTGAGTAAGTACAGAAAAAAAAATCCATCAATAAAGCCCTCATCTTGAAAAAAATAAAAATGTGCAAGACTTAAAGCTATGGCGTCAGAAACTGTTAGTTTTTCTTCCTATGTATTTCAGTTTAAGTGAGGCAAATAAGAGGATGAGAAGCCTGGACGGAGCCAGTGTCTTCTGAGGTAGGGAGCAGTTAGCCTGCAGCGTTACTTGACTTTTTGAGCCCATTTCAGGTCGTCTGATCTGGGCTTCTCTCCCGTCACACCCTGGATAAGATCTTCCAGGCTCCTCCAGAAACCCACCTTCTCTAGAGGGTAGTTCAACCAACCTGGAAAGACAGCACTCAGTGAGAAATGGCTCGGCCCTGTCATCTTCAAAATGTCCCTATGATTCCCGTAAAGAAATAAGCAACGAACCTGTAGTGATGCAGAAGTAAGTCTCGTGAGGGGCGACGTGATGGACGCGGTGGTGCTTACGAGGAAGTATGATGTGGCAGTCCTGTAGGAACACGACCCAGCAAGGGAGGCCGAAGTACGTGTGCGACCACTTGTGAATCTGGTTGGTCAGGGTCACAAAGATCGCTAGTGCAAACAAGTAGCAGTACCAGGGATAGATATGGTAAACCTCCGCTGCAATTAAAAGAACGCATAAACAACATGATCTCATTTGGCTTTTACAGGGTTACTTTAGATCAGACTACAGCATTTTCATGTAGAAGAAAATGTCAGACTAGCTTTGTTGATACAAGACTCACCAGGGGAGAGGGTGAGGAAGTTGAAGGCCATGTTTGCTAGAGGGATTATGGTCAGCATGCAGTTGTCACCATTGGTCTCAATGAAGTCGTGACGGGTGATGGCTGTGGGGTCGATGTGGTGCTCTCTAAAAGGTCGTATAAAGGCCTGCAGAACAGATCGGACATTACAGTAGATACACACTTGCTGTGACTGAAATCACTCCTCATTCACTCATTCATTACTCCCTTTATAATGTATACTACGTAAGAAGTGCTCTCAATAGTGTACAGCAAATTGAGATTTCGGACACTCGATAATGAGCATCGTGTTGCTTCATCACAGATAACTGTTTGAGCCGCGCAACGGTAATTTTCTTATCTTCAAAACGGGGAGCAGTGCATTATGGGATTGATAGCACACAGTACTGTACATGTCATGTACACTACTTCCAGATTTCCAGTACAAAATAGAAAAATGACAAACTGACTCAGAGAAACCTTACCTTTCCAAAGATGGGCAGATCCACTGATCCCCATGTGTCAGCCCCCCAGTGAACAAGTCCTGACGCAAAATCTGCAGTGAGTATTCCTGCCACTGAGGATAAGTTAGAGGAATAGAGAAGCACAGAAGAAAAGGTCGAGAGGATCATTTTAACAACGAGACAATAACCAACACTTGCAAACAGGACTAACCTCACAACTTCAGGACATTATAAACATTTTCAATCAGTACTCACCAATGCCCAGCAGGATGTACCACGAATGCCCCAGGTGGAAGTTGGCAAGGAGGTGAATGAAATTGAAGGCCATGAGAGAGAAGCAGAGGACAACACTTATCCATTCTTGACATCTTTTGCCTTAAAGAAAAAGCACAAGCACACACATTAGTACAACTCGAGCACGGAACGGCAACTGTTGCTTATTCTTGTAAGGACGCGATTAGAAACATAAGTTTATGATAAAGATCATCAGCCATATCATCTGTCTCCAGACTACAACACCTGAACATCATATAGCATGAACTGAAATGTTCAAAGGTTAGTAAACTAGTCAGCACAACGTTGTCTCACTGGGGTAATACTGCTGCACAGAGAGATAAAATAACCTCATGAAAAGTGACTACAGATGGTAACACCACGTCTTTCAGTCTGGGTTTCCTACATAGGAGGGGTGGAGGGCATTTAACCTGTCTGACTGGCACAGTGGGATGACCAAGATCTCAAAACTATTTGAATATTCCGTTTGTGGCTCTGCACAGCTCTCTGAGTTTCAGTCTCTGCTCTGACTTAGCTACAACGTTGCTATGAAAGGTCAAATCAGCTCCATGGCCAAATGTGCCTTCTGAGCCCAAAGCAGCAGCAGTGGATTCTTGTAACCTCTGCCTGATGCTCGAAATGTCAAAGGACAACAACGAGTCAAACACAAATTCAGACTATCTCGCGATTCCTATTGTGTAACAACAACAGCAGCGTGACTGTAGCAAACACACATCAGTCACCGACTGTTCGGTGTCGTGTCATTGTTGCAGTAAAAGAGAGCCGTGGTTTCAGTAGTTTGTTTCACTTCGTTACTTGGTGACTGTATAACGCCTGTCGTTATGTCACGCCACTCATGGACACTTGAACAACCTCAAGAGACAGAGCCGCTGAGTGGACTGACTCACCTGGCGAGTACAAAGTGGCAAGTTCTCGGGCACCGGCGTGTTGCGGACCCCATCTAGCTGCACCCCGGCCCGGTCCCTGAGGTTCGGGGCTCTGTGTTTCCTCTCCACATCCGTTCTCGTTTACCATTCTCGCCATTTCTCCACCGTGGGCCCAGCCCCTGTCTCTCTACTCGCAGTCAGGAACCAACGGATTCACCGACGTTCTCAGACCACAGTCAACGTAACGATTTCACCCAATCAACAGCGAGTCGGTGAGCGCAGTAGCCAATCACAAGTCGGAGAGATGTTACACAGACACGCGAGTGGCCAATGGGGGTTGCGAGAGGAAAGACCGCATTTCATGACCCCACCCGTCCTGAGCCGTGTGCTGATGAACAGTAGGAGGAGCTCTCGGTGTGTAGATACATGATACGACACACGTTAACACCGGGGTAGGTGTTACATGACAGGAATGAGGCTTTCTGAGGCTTTGCACCAGCTGCTCACTGCTGGATCATTGTTTTAGAATCATTTGAAGCACGTTTATACAAATATACGAAAATATAATTGAAAGACCCAATAAATAGTGATTCAGTGATTTGGAAGACGTGTATTTACATTAAAGGGGTGCTACATTTTTATAGGTTACTGAGGGAAAAAAGGTTATTACGTATATGTAAAAAACGTATATGTGGTGGCAAGTGCGTGACAAACATATCAGTGTTTGAATATAACTATGTCAATGTGTGTAAAAAGGAATGCTATGCTTATATGAAATTAACTATATAGGATATGAAGCAGGCCTATACTCTGTGACTGAGAGTGCATGTGATTGTGTGATTGGGGCTCCTAAGAACATGGGTTTTGTTGTTTTTTTTGGTTTTCAAACATTTTATTTTCAAGTCAGAATGATGCTTGTGTTGATTTTGATTCTACAAGAAATGTTTCTGTCACATTAAAACTCGAAGACAGTATGAGCACTACTTGGAACCCCATCTCAGTCTAATAAGCAATTTAAGGAAAGTCTGATATTCTGGATTATAACTTCCAGCGCACAGAAAATAAGAACGTATAATTGTAAAGTATGATAGAAATAGTTTTGAGTAAATACACAATATTCACATATTCAACAATCCATTTTTTTCAATGAGAGTTTTATATTCTTTTAAGAATTTCTTTAGGATTAGTTCTTTGGTCATTATTTAAAACATGGCTCATTTTAAATGTTTTACTGGGGGCTGTGATAACTTCTACTTCAGAAAATATTCCCTCACAGGGCCATTAGGCACTTTCTTGCTTCCTCCAACTTTTGAGTCTAACAAAACCCAAACATCTGTCCATTTACATGGGATTTTATGGTTATTGAGATATGCCACATCTGGTGATTTACATGCCTCTGTTTCAATATGGCCAAACTTTTAGCATTTTCACACAGGACAGTCTGCTGAATCAAGATCAGTAGTTGCATATTTTCTGTCATTCCGTGTGTTGTCAAGGATCCACAATAGACTCACCTCCACTAGCAAAGACTCATCCTCATCTGACAGGTTTATAAAACAAGTGTGATACAATCACATGACTGGGCTACTTGGCTACAGGCTTCGATGGTGTGAATATTATGAACAACAGGAAACAGTAGGAAATATACTGTAATTATGCAATGTCCTCAGTATAGACTTTTACTCAAAGGGGAATCACATAAAATTTGAATGTAAAGAAATTTTGCAATTGATTTTGGGCTGTAAAAAATAAAACAGACATAAGAATGTCAGTCATAGTACAATTCAGTGGGTGGTGGCAGTGCACATAAGTTGTTTGCCAATGGCCAAATAAAAACTAGAGAAGAAGGAAGAAAAGAAAAAGGAAGAAGAAGAAATGTAAACAGTTTGAATTGCTCAACACACTGTGTGGAGTCCGCCCAACAGTAACTTGTTACAGTGTTGTTGTTGCAATGCTAAACAGCTTCTTGACCAAAGGTTGACAGCTTATCAGATGAGATGATACCAGCTCAATGATGTCAGGGGAAATAACTGCACACAAGAAATTATGTAACTTTTCAAAAATACAATAACAGATATTTCTTTTAAATATTGTTCTGAACACAAGAACATCCTGGTGCAGTAGATGAATCTGATGAAAGCTAAGGTCTTTGAACTAAATTCCTGCACTTTATACATGCACTGAAAGGTGAAGATGGTCTCCTACAAAGTGCAACTAAATATTTTAGTCCACTGCTTCATACAAACACAATAGTTTTACATGCCACAAGATAATAATCAGGTGAACAACCAATGCAAGCATTAGCTGCACATTGTCCATTCGTATGCAATCTAAAAATACGTGTTTGTCTGTGATCAGGTGTTTTTCAGGTGGAAAATGGTTAAGTGTAATATTTCTGTGTCTCGCTGCTAAATGTCATCATTACAATGAAGAACACTGACACTTAGTTTACACTAAGCTGGGAGGCTAGGTGTTGTCGGCTGACATGTTTTGGTCTTGGCTGGGCCAGGTGTGCTGACAGGTGACTCTGTGGAGGATGGCTCAGTGTAGGCCTTGCTAATTGGTCTTTAGGAAAGATCTCCGCTCCAGGTGCTCTTTCTCTCCGCACATGCTTCCTGGATGTTGCTATTTTTTTATTTTGAAGAAGAACACCTGTCACACACACCTTCTGCCACTGGAGCTGTACCTCACCAAGGCGTGATGCACTTGTTGCAAAGCAGTGTTCACTGTAAATTCAGAGACTGCGACTTCGTGGCCTTGGTTCTGCCCTAATGTGAACTGATCCTCCTGCTCTAGTGAGGTGACTCACAGTTTTCACTGCTGACTGAGCTGAAATCTCCAAACTGGTAGTGAGGTGTGTGTTTAACAGCTGTTGTTGGCTATTAGGCACGGTTCCAACAGGATGCTTGACCTGACAAACACATATTAGTACAGTCAAATGTTTTAGATTAGCAGGTCAATCACAAACGTCTCCTCATGCAATATTTTGATTTTAAAAACAGAAAAAGTAGTAGTCAAGTACATATGTGGTTCAGTAAAAGCAAAAAAAAGGCGTTTTTCATTAAGCTGTTTGTTTGTTTATATTATTTTGTATTTCAAATAGGAAATTAATTTTAAAATTTGGACTGCACAGAAAGTACACCGATTCCATGATATCAGAGTATTCCACGTTTAAAATACGTATTTAATCAAGGGGCGACAAGCATCTTTATGTCTTTGGTAAAAAGTCTGAAAAAAGACATATTTGTGGTGATATAATTTTATTTCCATATAGGGCTTTCTAATGTATTGAGTCACTATATAGGAAAACAATAAAGCTGAAAGGAAAAAATACCTATTCTAATGAGTCACAGAATGTACGGGTTTTAAAAACGGTCTTTAAACGCAGCATGCATTTGTGCATCGGAGAGAGAGAAAGTTCTTATGGGACACTCGCACTCGACCGAAAGGTAATCTACGTGTGTCGTGCGATCTGTGCGCGCGCATCTAGTAATCAATAAAGACATTTTAAAAAGTGAACACAAACATCATCATTTTTACACATTTGTTAAAAAAACGTTATTTGTAGGTTGCTGAATGTGAACGCATTTGTGGACATTACGAGTAGTGCACAAATGCTTTTTAACACATTTGTAAGAGAAAACCACCAAATACTTATTTCTCATGACAGAGTTTTATTTGAATACAGGATCTTCTAATGTATTGAGTAGGAAAACAATAAATCTGAAATTCCCAGGAATAATACCAATTCGAATGAGTCACAGAATGAAAAGTAACAACAGTGTATGTGGCTCTGTCTGGAGAAAAGAGGAGAGTGTATGTTTCTGGGAAAGCAGAGAGATGGTGACGTACCCAGAGAGAAAAGTGTTTTTGGCTACAAACCAGGGAAACAGTTTGTGGAGAGACACACACGTCCTAAATATTTATATCGACTCTGTCGCTGTGATGTTGCTCATGTATATTTTAGGACTCCACCACAAGGTGGCAGTATCATATTGACCACATTAAGGACTTTACATTGCACCGCACAGAGAGTGGAGTTATCAACAGAGTGTGTACATTAGACCTACTGAGCATAATGTTTATGGTACCAAGACTCGGTTTTTTTACACCTGAGCCATGTGGATGTGTCACTGTGTGTTTTTATTTTGAAATGTCAATGTTCTGACATATATATAGAAAATTCTCACCGAATAATTTCAGACATAAACCAGAATGAGGCTGACAACATTTCTCACAACACCCACCCTAACCCTTACACAGTGTTGGAGTGGATGCATCATATCGTACAGCTGAACCGCACAGCAACACACAGAGACTGGTTTAAACTAGTCTGTGAATGATGTGGGGAAACAGCTGTCTGGAGATGTGTCCAGGGCTGCTTTCATGAGCATCGTTGTTATGAGGTGACTACGCATGAACTTAGACTATTGTAAACAGGTTGCCACTGAGTGTTTTTTTCCCCCCATCATTGTGGAGTTGGTGACTGTAGACGCGTGAATAGACGTGTTTGTCAACAAATACTGATTTAAAGTGTTTAGATCTGGTTTGGAGCTGTGGGATATTTTCAGTTTTTATTTTCATTATAGATCTTTCAGTTTCCTTTCATAATAAAATCATGAACGCCACTAAGATTGTGTTTCTCCCGTTGCTGCAAACCGAAGTCTGTGCCACAGCTAACAGTCACACACACAAAAAACAGATCAGATTCGTTTTTATTCTCTTCCAAAAGCAAATCGTTTCACGCGTAAAACAGCAGTAGACTACAGGTCGTCCGGTTGGCTCCTCGCGGCGCGTCACGCACCTGCCCAACTAAACCCGCCCCTCGTTTGTAATAAAAGCCCCCGAGACAGGAAGACCTGTCAATTCCTCCCAATCCATGAGCGCAGTCCCTTCAAAGTAGCTCTACTGCAGGCTGTCACAGGCAGTGACACAACGGGGATTTAAACTCACTGCATTCCGTCACTTAAGCCATTTCAAACAATTTCACTTCACAAGGCAACTGAACCAAAAACTACTCTGGGCGTCTGGTCTCAGCCCTCCATGCTCCTGCAATCCGGCGGGTGTTAAGATCCATGGAAGTGGCCGGCTTCTACGACGAGGGCAGCTTTGCTATCCACAGTAGAGACAGCATTATCAGTCCCATCAGCGGCGGCTCTTACTGGAGGCTTGGAGACTCGATGACGGAGCTGGGCATTGAAGAGCGGGAGAGAGCGATAGACTTCAGTGTTTACCTGGATTCAGCTTTGCACTGTCCGCAGCTGGCGGCGCAGACGCAGCAGCAGCAGGGGGACGTTTTCTCAGATTTCCTGGCGGAGAACAAGATCAAGAGAGTTGCAGCTTTACATAACTACAAGAACTACTCGCTGTTGAACGAGCTGGAGGCGAGCCAGTGTGACAACTTGAGGGACATCAGGGAGCCTTACGCGCTGGGTTACGCCGAGCTGCAGGAGACCCGTGTGGATAGTGTGCTCAGCCCTGAACTCGAGAGCCGCTACAGAGCTGCTGCTGCTGCTGAGAGAGACGACAGCCAGGAAGACGCAAAGATGGAGAACGGATCGTCTGGGTTTGACATGAGGTACCTTCAGTACCAGTCCACCAGTGGAAGTCTCGGAAACATCTCCACTGCGTCCTCGACTTGCTCCAGCCCGCCCGGCACACCTGCCCCGTCAGGTAAAAGCAGGTCTCCCTCGCACAGTGGCAAAATGTCCAACGGGAAAGCAAAGAAGCGCCTGGACAAGGACAGTGAAGAGTACAGGCTGAGGCGAGAGAGGAACAACCTCGCCGTGAGGAAGAGCAGGGACAAAGCCAAAATGCGTAACATGGAGACTCAGCATAAAGTGCTGGAACTAGCTGCAGAGAACGATCGTTTACAAAAACGTGTGGAGCAGCTGTCCAGAGAGCTGGCCACTCTGCGCAACCTGCTCTCCGCCACCGGACAATGCTAGAAAACCTAAACGAGAGACTCCTTACGGATCTCTGGGCTGCTTGTCTGGTCATTAAAGGACTTAAGAGGCGGATGTGGGGATCCACTGAGCAAATGTTGAAAACGGTACGCTTCACAGGTGAACGCAGCGACCACCAGTTTACAAGGACACTTTGAATGGGACTTCAGCAGTGTGTGCATGGATTGCGCAATCATTCACGATTCTTAACATGTCACCTTACCATTATTCTCAGATGTAATTTCAGTGTATGCAGTATTTTTGTGCAGAATTTAAATACATGAGTGAATTTCTACAGTTTGTGTAACTGGCGCAATGGTTGTCATGGGAAGAGTTGTGCTGCAGTGAAATGATGCAACTCTTTGTAATAGTATTGGCAATGAATGAAATAATTCTAATATTTAATATTAAAAAGGTGAGATGTTTTAATTGTACTTGATATTTTATTGAATTAAACAGATTTATACTTTGTTTAAACAATTTCATTTGTAACTTCTTATTTTTTCATCTTTCAGAGCAGGTTTGGGTTCAGACAGTCAGGCAGACTGGGTGTAATGCGTAAACCTTAAATATTCACACTCATGATAATCAGACTGTGGATTACCATGTATGTCAGTTGCAGTATTGCAGATAAAATTGGGTTGATAATGACGCAGATTAGAAATCTTTTAATTCAATTCAGTATTTCAAAACTGACAGCAACACACTGAAGGGATTTGTTTCCTGTTGGAGATCAAGTGAGGCAACAGACAGTTTAACAATGACATGAATCACAGTCGTCACAGTTCATTTTCATTTATTGTATTTAAAGGAGCATTCTAGTTGTACAGTGGTAGAAACACCCTAAGCTAATTAAATAAGGATATTAAATGAGGGCTGATTTGTAAAACAGTGTTTTAAAATGCAACAACAAAGGTGAAACGACTCCTCAAAATAAAGAAACAGACCCTCCACACTATCATTGGGTAACTTTTAATGCCACAACCATTTTTGTTCCTCTGTTTCCCTAACAAATTAACACCAAAGTCCTCAGATCCTGAAATGCATCCAACCAATTTATGCTGACATGATACTGCTGAGAACAGCAAAAAAAAGAAAGAAAGAAACCAAAAAGACTTGGTCACACTGCACTCAGCACACAAATGTTAGTTTTATCTTTAGCACACGGCTCTGTCAATAGTCTGCTGGGTCCACTGGCCGAGAGAGGGGTTCAAGGTTGCAGAGAAATTAATGAGCAACTAACCTCCTCACACTACCTCAGGTCACGCTTCAACAGCCGAGGACTGGCTGAGAGTCAGTGCAGACCAGAGGTGAATAATCCAGAGCAAACTTTAAACATTCAAGTGAAGAAACACACAGCAGAAAATGTAGAAGTTAAAAATGGGAGTGACAAAGTAGGGTTACACCACACATGATAAGTTGACAATTGGTTTGCACTGGAATTTACCAAGCCCTGCAGACTGCATGTGTGCACAAATTGAAACTTATCTGTCATTAGCAAGCAAACTCCAGACAGAGAAGATAAAGAAGAAGGAGCACAGTGAGAATTATAGGTGATCCATGACAATTCAGGGAGGGGAATGTTTTCCAACAGCAGAGAAGACGAAAAACCACCTCTGCTAGTTTTTCAAGAGAGGACACACTTACTATTGTTGCTGAAAAGTCACATTATATTCTCTGAGTATTAAAAAAACCCTCTGATGCTGTTTGGTGCAGTGAGAGATGACATTTTGAATACAGTTGATATTTCAACACACTCAATGATGAACAGCTTAAGCTTTAAAATGTTGCAATATCCTCCCTTTCCAACACATCACCACTTGAATAGTGCTACACCCACATTTAAATAAGACATTGTTATCCTCCATGTGCATGACAATAGATATATGTCATTGTGGCCTGGCTTTAAGCCTTACTGGTACAAAACAGTGCAACAAAAAGTGATTTGCAACAGATTTCATGAAAGGTTTTTAATTTTTGTAACACGATCACAGAAACAAAGTAATCTTTTATGTAATGTGGAAATGGTCCAACACCCAAGACTGCATTGTTGTGACTTTTTCAGCACAGATCCTGCTCCGCTGCTCCCGACATAGCCGTAAATGCTGGCACAGATTCGATCAAACATTCTAGGCATTCTATCTCTGATGACCCTATGTTTCCTGTCGGAGCCCCACACAGTCTTTCCCTGCTCCTCTAACTCCCATGCTGACAGGAGAGAGGGAAATTCCCACACAGGATGACCTCTTTTCTTCAAAGTTTAGCCCAGCCCCTTTCCACATTTTACCGTCAGTGGGCAGTGTCTGTCCGTAAAGTCCTGCTTGCATCATAACCCCTCCAGAAGCCAACAGGCCTCCTAAAAACTCCTATGATAAAGCAATACAAACACACACACACACCTGATATAATTATGTCTACTGTCTACCAGCTGTTATGAAAGGCAAGATTTTTTTTTAACTGTGAGACATGTTAATATATTTTTTGGTACTTTTTTGCAATTGTTTCTTCCTCAAAACACTTTCTCTAAAACATTGTATCAGATTGTGTTTTCACAAATTAATCAAAAGAGTCTGATGCCTTCTGTTATCTAGCATTTTGAATAATCTTATTTGACTTTGGTCCCATTTTTGGTTTAGTATTCAGGTTTGTTTAGGTTATCAGTGTCTCAGCTGACATAATACGTATATGTTGTTGTTTTACATCATAAATACCACAACATATAGAAGTGAAATTACACTATGAACTTGGACTGAGTAGGCTTTCGTGGAAACAACATATAATTGATTAATAAATGTGTCAATTAAAAGAAAAAACAGCTTAACTATTTCAATAATCAAATAGTCTTTTTTATTGATTGTGAAAATGTTCCCAGCTTGTCAAATATGTCAAATTTATGTTTATTTTTTACCACACATGTTAGTAAACTGTGCATTTTTACATTTTTACAATTTTCTGGCATTACAAAGACAAAACAATGAATCTGAATGAAAACAAGTGCAAGTACAGTTATGACATGTAAAATAAGTAAATAAATAAAAATGCTGAACCAGTGTTTAACTGTTTAGCACATCATGACTATGACAGTCATGATACTGATCAATGTTGTCATCAAACCCAATTCAGCACACAAAACAGCACACAAAAAGATTCCAAATAAAGCTAGATTTGGGGGAGTTGATCAATGCATCTTAAAGGATAGTGCTGGCAATATTCATAAATTTTATGATGGTGAATAAAACCAATGAAAATACCAAAACCAACCAACTTGATCAGTCCATTCTTTAATATGTTTCAACTTCCCTACCCTGTCTGTGGAGCTCTAAGCTTATTGGTTCCCTATGAAGATATAAATGTGTAAAAGGGGGTCAAAATATATACTTAAAAAAAGACTTCTCCAAACAGGTGGTCACTAAAGTTTTAGCAAACATTGCTCAAATACTGTGCATTTGGTGGTGACTATTTTTAGCCACAGATTACTGTACATTTAGAGCTCTACCTGCAGAATTAAGTCTAGTGCCTTTGTTTATAGTAATGAAGACATAATTCATCTAGTGCAACAGTGTGTTGCACTAGGTGTGTTTTGAACAACAATGGCAGAGTAGAATATGACATGTCAGGTCATGCTTGGCTACACAGACAGGACTTGTGGGAGGAATCCATTTATTGTAGAATTTAATCTGTTTATTAGATTTATTCAACTGAAAATCTGATGAATGACATCACTCTCTTTCACACTCTTGATCTTTGTTATTCTAAATTAGTCAGACCACATTTAACTCGTGGAGTACCTCAAAGGTATATTCTGGGCCCTCTTCTGTCTTCTATTTATGTGTGTTTTTTCACATAATTTTTGAAATTGTTTTTGCTGACTTAAAGGAAGTCACACATGACATTAAGCTAAATGCTGATAAAATTTAGTTCATTATTTCTAACCACGCTTTCTAAAATGTTTTATTATCTAAAAAGCAGACCCAGGAGTCATTTCCATTTTAGGACCCACTCTTTTTGAATTTGTAAAAGTTTTTTTTATAAATTTCATTGTCTTTTTCCATCATACAGACTTATAATTAAAATTAATGATCACATAACGCCCTGCGATGGATTGGCGACCTGTCCAGGGTGTACCCCGCCTCTCGCCTGATGACAGCCGGGATAGGCTCCAGCACCCCCCGTGACCCTTACGAGGACAAGCGGTTAAGAAAATGGATGGATGGATGGATGGATGATCACATAACCCCAGATTTAGAGACCTTGCACCGACTTATAATTGATTTTATAATCATTTTGGACATACAGATACTACCACACAGATGATTATTGACCAACTTAAACCTCTCAACCTCTTAATTCTCAAGTCAAGACAAAAGGTGATTTATAGTGATTTCTAAGTATTAAGCAGATAATTTTAACACTGTGATTTTTGCCTGTTTAATTACAGTTCCTCCTCTAAGTGAAAGGAACATCGGATATCCGGACCATGGGTTGTAACGGGAAGCCACACCGCCTGAGCTACGGTAAACTGACCAGAACATGATCTGTCTTGAAGTGAACCAGGATTTCAACATCTTTGTTCACTTCTCTAATTTTGCAGTAGATGACTGTGAAAACACAAAACTGACGTGCAGAAGTGACTTGTGGTCACTATACAGCAAGTATCACTGCCCAGATCTTGTGAAACACCAGGCCATCCTTGCAAAATGAGTGCTGGCTTAATTATTAGAGCAACATTTGTGTGTAAGACGAGTTTCTTTCAATACACTTGCAATACGTGAAAGTTTAATTGATGCTTTGTTAAGAGTTTTCATCAGGTGTTTCTTTAACATATACATAACACTATAAACATGTCTCATTAATATATGAATTTATACATTAACGTATAAATACAGCCTGATAAAACTTCACTTTCCACTGTTTTCCTCAAATTTTGGAATCTCACAGGAAAATTGTTAACTGAAGCTGAGTAAAAATGTTTATTGCCATTTCTGACTAAATTAGGATTGTGAGTTGAAACATATATACAGCACATTATCTTAAATAATTTGTCAAGTGACAACTATTTTGACAATTCATTAATCATTTCAATTATTTGAAAATATAAAAAGATTTGCCAATTTATTTAAATATCGATCGTGGACTGTTGGTCTATTATTATTATCTAGCAAAATATGGTATTTCATGGCATTACTTCAGACTTGCTACAGGCATTTATGACTATTTTCCAACATTTCATAGACTTAACAATTAATGATCAATTTAGAAAATAAACAACAGATTAACAAAAAATAACCATTATTTGCAGTCCTAACACTCTGTCTCACGGCCTGTACTGTTCCACTTGTCAAGAATAAGGTGAAATGATCTATTTGACCATATCACTGTTTCCATTTCTCTATAGACTAGTGCGTATGGTTTTATCAATGTACACTCTCAACCACATATTCAACCCTATTAACTGATGTCTTTCCCATAGATCTAAATGCAGATGTCACTTTAGTCACTGTTCCTGTTGAAAGAGTATCCAGTTGACTAAAGCTATGGCTGAAGCTCCGGCTATCTGCGACCCACAGTGAATTGTCTTTCAAAGCAACTTACTGTAGATCTTTACCTTTTGCCATCTTGTCCTAAAATCAGACTCAGCTGGACCTGCTCAGCATTTTTAGGCAAGTCACAGAGCATGACTGGATGATAATTGCTCAGCTGTATCATGCATTGCACCTGGAAGTATCTGCATTTGTACTAATTCATTCAGTTTTTTTCTTTAATGCGTCACCCCCACTGTACATTAATTACAAAAAAAAATTTGTATTTAGGGATTAATAAAGTGGATGCATTAATAGGGGCATATATATTTAAATCAAAAATAATAACTTAATATACGTTTCAACTGGTGACATTCATCTTAATCCTTTTTCACCTCACATGAAGAAAATCATTCACAGACAAAAAAAAACTTCTAACCAGATACGAACCAACGCTGATACCATTTTATCATACTGACTCTGTCACACAAACAGGTAGACTGCAGTAATTTCTTACGTAGTTCACTATGGCAGGACTTAATAAAATGGGAGCCATCCAATTAGTCTCTCGAGGTTTCAGAGTTTCAAATCCAAAGTTTCACTAGCATCAATATAGAAAATTAAATCCATTACACTGTTCCTCAAAGCTAAACTCTAAAACTTTCCTAGATTACTAGACATTCTGACACACTGGTCAGTCAACATCCTGTTTTATTTTGATAACCACACCTCAAAGATTTTGAATATTATGGAAGTGAAAATGTATCCTCAATTGTCCTGAACACGTTAAAGGGTGTAGCCAATTACTGTAAATTGTACATTTTTATTAAAACAAGGAAAAAAAGATGTAGAACCATACAACCATGCAGGTGCAAAAGTTACATTCAGGTTTGTAACTCCACATTAAATAAATGAAAGGTAGCTCCACCTAAAAAAACAACCATGAGGACTAACTTAAATGTAGACCAATAAACTGTGGGAAGATCGTTTTCCTCTCTTGTGACTGCATGTAAGATAGCCTGAAGGAGAATATTTTAAAAAAATGAAACAACAGTGTTTTGCTGATGAGCTGGTGCAACAGCAAAATGTAAATCCTCAACTGTGCACTCATGAAATCACAGACACCAGTTAGGTATAAGAGTAGAAGTTATATATGTGGGCTTTGACATGTGAAGATTACTCAACCGGAAGCAGGGTGTGTTGACGATGGTGGCAGACATGAAGATATTCACCACCCACGCACGCAGCTATGTGGCCATCCTCACGTTCACCACATCTTACCTTTCACCTTATTCCCAAAAGTTGTTGTGACAAACACAGAATCATTGGCAAGCACGAGTGTGTGCTTTTGCCGCAATTTCATCAGTAAGCCAAACTCACACATCAGATGAAAAAGTTTGTTGTGTTTTTCCTGCCGTTGCTGTTATGAAATGCTACTATATGATGAAAACATCAAAGACAACCCAAAAGAACACCATGGTGACATCTGTGGTGAGGCAGGCGGGTCATCATTACATGGACGAATGTGTCGATGTCAACGTCATCACTCCATGCTTGCATTCAGCAAGCGGAAGGCTGCGGGAACACACCGAGGGGGAAGCACCAGCTCCAGTCGTATTAACGTTATGACCTACATGCATGCAATTCAGCCTATGACAGTCGAAGGACTATATGTCACACTTATGCGTGTGTGTGCATGTGTGTGTGTGTGTGTGTGACGGTTGGTCCTCTTCAGCAGCACCCAGGGGGACAGGAACAGGAAAAGGAACTGCACAAGGGTGAATGTCTCAACAGACGTAACAAAAGACATCAAGCCTCTGACTGAGAGGCTGCAGCACTTTTCCATTTGAGTTAAAAACATTTGTGCTGCTCAGTTAGGAAAAGCAGTTATATGCTTTAGGTAAAACACAGTGAGTCAATGCCAGCGGTGAAGTACTCAGATCCTTTACTTAAGCACTAATATGAGAGTGGAAAAATACTGTATAATATGGTGTAGTACATAATGTACTACATTTTA
The DNA here is from genome assembly GCA_032362345.1 of Sandelia bainsii. Lineage (NCBI taxonomy): Eukaryota > Metazoa > Chordata > Actinopteri > Anabantiformes > Anabantidae > Sandelia > Sandelia bainsii. The sequence continues at coordinate 21,150,712 of JAUMHL010000028.1, read as the reverse complement.
CAAAAAGAATTCAAAATACGTAAAAGAACAGCATGTGTTATCAGAAAAATGTACTTGAAGTATCAAAAGCAAAAGTACCTATTCTGAAGAACAGTGGCCCCTGAAAGATTATAGACTGGTAATACTGATGCAATAATGTCTAAGTGGCATTTTACTGCTGTACCTGTTTGAGATTAAGCTAATTTCAACAAGTGTAAGTAGTTAAGTCAAATGATTTCCAACATAGGGTTGAGCCCCTCAAAAGGGGCACAACATAAATTTGATGGGCAACGAGATGATTGAGTCATAGGATTCAGTTCATTTTTTGGTGCATTTCTCTAATCTTGTTGTGGAATACAAGTAACAATGAACCTTTAAAGTGTTGTTCCCTTTCTGAAATCTTTACTTGGATACTTTTACTTTGGGCCTTGAACTGTTATTTGAATTCAACTGTTTAGGAGGGAAATGTGTCTCCAGTGGAGCTGCTAACAACAGCTGACCAATGGCTGCAACTTGACATATCTTTTTACTGAAAGGTGAAGCAAAAAAAGTCGGTAGTCATTCGTTTAATCTATGCCAAGAGTTAGATAACAATACTACTAACCACAAACTCCTTTCATGTGTGAATGTTAAAAGAAGTACCCCTGGGAATGGTTTAGTTTAGCACCTCTAAGGTTCATTAATTGTCACATCAATAATTGTCACATTATATGTAAAACAAAAAACTGTTAGTTATAAGACATAATGTCTCGTCACCTCCGTTTTTGTGCAAATTAAACAGATGAAATATAATGTGTTCAATTATTAGCTTCAGAGCTGAGCTATACTAACTTGCCGCTGGCACTTATTTGCTCTTTTAATTAAGTATTGTTGAAAGCTAATTTTTTGATGCAAAGTATGAAACTGGCAAGTAACTAGTGCCTATAGTATGTAATGAAGTAAAAAGAACAATGTTTCCACCTGAAATGGAGTCTAGTGAAACTATAAAGTTGACCAAAATAGAAAACACAAGCAAAGTCCAAGTACCACAAAAGTGAAGTGCAATATACTTGAGTAAATGAAAAAAAATTATTTTCCGGCACAGGTCGATACTCAAAGCTATCCAAGTCTCATCAATTCCACTGGCTTGTTGAAGTTTTGAAACGATAAGGGCAAGAAGAGACATGGTACACCTTACAGTGTACTTACACTTCCTTGTATCAAGCTCCTATTGTGCAGCACTGATGCCTGTGGTGACTCAGACTTTGCAGAGTCACACTTGGAAAGATCTGACTCCCCTCACATTCAGGAATTTCCTGATTCTTGCTCGGCTCCCTGCGAAAAATGAGGCTACAAAAGAGACTTACAGTTAAGGATCGTCCTACCCACCCTCACAGCTGGCCAGCCATTGGGAAGTTCCAGGTTAATAACTAAACTCAGGACACATGCTGGAAGAGTCAGCGGGGCAGGGCAGATATCCATTTTGGTCGATTGTGAATGCGGAGTCAGCACTGTGCACAATCAGGTTGAGTAAGGAGGAACTGTAGGATAACACAAAGTGCACTTTTTACATTTTTTAACTTTTATTTTAAGTCTGATCTGAGAAATCACACACATTTAAATGTGTAGGCCAGGTAGCTGACACACGCAGATCTGACATACATCCAAAACAACATTTAGCTCTCGTATAGTAACAAAATGTCAATAACCTTCACTACGAACAGCGTGAGTCATGACAGTTCTGTCAGATCCCACAGACCGTAGTTTCAGTAGAAACAACTGGGGCTTTGAGACAACTTCCGGTCCCTGATCACACCTTGATTGTAGTTTTCTAAAGCCTGTTCTATCTTGTTGGCTCGCTTGACGTCAGCAAACAGCTAAGCAGTGGCTGGGAGTGCTATTACTCACTCTGTTTAAGTTGCATTCCTGTACACCGCGTACCAGTGCCTGCCCCTTATTTCCCAAACAGGAAGTTCTAGCCAAGACTGTTGCCAAATCCTCTGTTGTGGATTGTACTCAAGCAATGCACGTATCCCTGGAAATGTTCTTCATTCCTTCTGTGTTCACTCACCATCATAATGGTGATCTTTACACTAAAATGAACCTCAACTCATTCTTGTACTTTGTTCAGGGTAACAGTTTGGATATGAACCTTAAAATTGTGTGTTTGTGTGTTAGAAAGGAAGTGGGTGTGTTTTCGCCAAACACAAAAAAACAAACTGTTGAGAAACAATCTTCTATCAGTAACGTCTGCGGTGAGAGCAGCCTGAACAGATGGGAAAATTTTAAGTCCAGCTTTAGAAGTTTAACAATTAAATGGAAAAAATACAATTTGTGTAAGTGGAAGCAATTACTATTAGGAAAAATGAGATACGTTTGTGGCATGCACATTGTACTTTAGTCTGAAAAACTGCAGGCATGTGTATGTTCTGCAAATAGATAAATACAACTTTAGTTGACTGTAAATAAAACATCATTGATAAGCAACCCCAGGTACGATACACACAACAGGAAGGAGTGGGCTGTAACAAAAAGCCAGGGTTCATATTCAGAGACAAGTGATACAGTCCCACAGAGCCACCTTGTGGTGATTTAAATGCATCTCACAAATGATCAGTACTCAATAAAAACAGTTTGGGCAACATAAAAAAAGGAAAGGTAAAGTGCACGGTAAGAGTATGAAATACTAACCTCACCTCCTGACATCATTGGTGATACTTCAGCACCCACTATAAATGATTTATAAGTCATAACTAGAACTTTATAAATTCTTCTTAAATCATTTGTTATAAACCACCAATAATAACTACTGTACTTGTGGGCTGTGAAAACTGTTATATATTAGCTGCAGAGTTAATTAATGATTTAACATTTGTAAGTGCAGACGTGATGCCTTATTAAAAAGTAAGAACCCCTGAGCATTTCTTCATGAATAACTGCATTAAATTGGGAGAATAAACACTTGGCAGTGGGATTTTTCCACAATCTGGAAACAAATAATCTATAAATCATCAGTAAATGAACAATGAATAAAGTCAGTTTTTTAACCCTTTATAAAATGTATCTTATCAGAAGGCAGTGCCAATATTTTTGAGCCTTATAATGTGGTTACTCAGTGTACAGCAGCATTTTATTGGTTGCAATTATTAGAATTATCATGACATATTCCAACTGTTTACAGTGTGCTGCAGCATTTCAACAGTTGATCACATGAACTATAATTATAATTACTATAATTATCATCAAAATGACACAAAATAAAGAACCAGGACAACTTAGCACATTACTCTTGTTAAATCTACCACTTACACATTTTTGTCTAAATTTAAAAACTCTTTTCTTTTGTTGCTTTATTTCTCTAGTGGTTTTTAATGTTTATTTGATTTGTGGTAGCTGTATGTTTTATATACTGTTCTGTCATCTTTTCTGTCAATCTTTTTTTAACCATATCTAATGTTCCTTTTATTTTATTTTTCCTGTTTTCCCCACCTTTTGTGACATTCTTTAAACTGTCTCTGGGTCTTTTAATAGGATTATGCCTACTTACTATACATTTTTAAACAGTAACAACTTATCCTATTTAAGTAATACAAAATATCATTCATGATTATGATTCATTGTTCATTAATTTAAATTAGTTGAACATTAGAAGTTAAAAGTAACTGAGAAGTGGAAAGCCCTTTAAAAGGAGCAGAAGTGGTGATCTCATGTCATTTTTTAAAATACTACAACATTATCACATTTTAAAATTCATCCAAATGTCTGGAAACAACGACTGGAAATGAGATGACCACAGTGATGGGGCTGTGCCTACACAAGGTCACACTTTGTTTTTCAGTGCTCTGATTCAATACAAATAAGACACATCAGTCTTTTCTGTTCATACTACTAACAGTGAGATGTGTGCCCTTTTATTACACCACTGTCATTGTCAGAAGTAAGAGAACGAGGTTATAGACATAAATCTGTTCTAGAAATTAGAACAAGTCAACAGTTGACTTTTTTTTTTTTTTTATTTAAAAAGGAAAACAACAGATGTAAATAAAAAAATACATGTTATTGAGCTCAGCATAGTATAGAAAATCAGGGAAACCTTGTGCGACAGCTGCACAGGTGCTGAGATTTCATCCCTTGCTAAAGCTGAAACAAAAACTAACTCAGCAAACCTGAAATCTGATTTGAAAAAAATACATATCTAATAAGGGTGTGTCCTTTGGGAGGACATTTATACATTCTAAAGAAAGGTACAGCTGTCAGACTCGAGTACTGAACTTTGACGAGTCACAAAGGTAAACTGAATGCTAGCAGCTTATCTAATCTCTTCTTAGGACAAACCTGTTGATTCACAAATGCAGCATGCTTTAAAAAAAACAATCATACAAAACAATATTGCCAGCTCAGGGCCACGCCATGAACGGATACAGTGTATTGTTTTCATCCCTGTGCTGGTGTTTGATTTTTGGTTTGTTCAAAATCCCTGGTTCCCTGTTCAAACTCAGAGTTTGATGAAGTAAAAGGTGACGCTTTTTTTGTATTGCTGGCGAAAAGAGTTGGGTGTTAGCTACTTTGCGTCTCAGTTCATTAAGCTGGCACTCTTGCGCATACATCACTGACTGACAAACAGACTTTACTACACGCATTAGCCACATGAGGGTTGTGTTGCGCAGTCTCCTCCTCACACTTTTATCCACTCAGACTAAAAAGCCTGAGTACCAAGCCATAAAAACTATTAAGATTTCTAAATGTTCCCGGTGTCAGTTAGAGAATGCCAGCAAATTGAGAAAGAGACATCTCACCCTGTCCGTGCACCTTTTTTTTTTTTTGTCACCACTGAGCTACCAGGGAGAGAAGACGCAGGGACAATTGGTTACCAGGAGGCAACACAGTCTACATATCTCACATCTGACATACTGGAAATGTTAAATTAATATTTCTCACTGAGTATATTGAACTCAAGCATCAGTAGAAAGCTCCAATAGCTACCAATCGTGCAAATGCACAAACATCCATGAACACACACTGCATGTATGCAACCAGCATAACTCCTGCAGCCCTATACAGGCCATGAGTGAGGACAGATAACTCAATGCCCACCCCAGTATGCATCTCTTATTGAGCACAGGGTTGCTTCCCTCTCAGTTTCACATACTTAATCTTACTGTTAGGTTTAATATAAGACCCATAACAAAAAGGAAAAAAAATTAAACAAGGGTCTCCCATATTGATATACTTTCAGACAGGCTTGTCAAGAATTTGGCTCTAGTATTTCTGATCCATCTACATAAGGATGAAAAGAAAATGAGAAATCATAACAGACACATTAGTGAAGGATGAAATGGAAGAACACATACAAGCATCATTTGGTAAATTACAAAAGAGGAGACGTGTAAAAGGGGCTTACATCCTGGTTTATAGAACAGAGGAGCTAAAACAAACTCCTTAAGTCGGCACACTTATTTGGGATGTGAAACCTGAAAAGCTGAGGCCCTGAGCATCCAAGATGACACTGAGAGAATGTTTGGGTGGGTAATAAAGGAGTGGCAGCCAGCCGACCCCTCGCACTGCATTTGTCAAATTAAACGAGGGAATCTGAATCTGCTGAAGTCCACTCACTGGCAGAGTCAAAGCAGGCTGACTGGCCAGCGTAGTCCACTTTGCAACATCAGTGGAGAGACAGGGAGGAACAAAAAGAGAGCAGAAAGGACAGACATCAGTGGAAATAGGCTCGATAACAGACATAAGCACTGAGAGCCAGCGCCGTGCACAGGCACACATTGGTTAGTAGGGGGGGCCAAGTCCCCGGCACAGGAGAGCTTTCCTGAGGCTGCTCCACTGCCTCTGCTGACTTGGGCTCCTTGTTCTCCTCTGTGTCATGCTGCTGCTGGGATTTGGCTGGAGCACTGCAGGCAAGGTCTTGGATTCCCATGCGGCCATCACGCTGTTCACCGCAATCAGGAGGAGGCTGGGGCCCAGGAATGTTCCTCTGTCGTAGCACAGACTCTTGTGAAGACCTGAATGAGGAAAGGAGTGAGAGTTAGGCCGGGGTTATTCTTGCTGTTTGCCAATGTGTATGCATAGATGCTGAGATAACGGCAGCAATGGCATAATCCTTTTTAAATAATTTCATACAACCACCTGTAAGAGTAGCTAAGTGGCTAAGTGGGCCAAGTAACACAAGTAACAGCATGGTCAACATCTGACCCGTGCTTAAACTACAAAAACACTGTGCCAATCATTTCTTTTGATTGAACTCAAGATGTTTCCTAGAAACCAATTTATCTACAGCATTTCAATTTGGTGCACAACACAACGAATGCCGCTTATGCAGACTTAAACTGCAAAAGTGCAATAAAAAAAAACAAACATGTGCACCAACATTGTAAACACTGCAGACTAATAAGCATAACTTTGCATGTGGCTGCCTTCAAACTGAAAAGTTTCTCTAGGGTCTCTGCCAACGAGCCAAAGATTGAACTTAAGTCTAACACAGCACTTCTACCACTTACTGCTGTTTGATCATCGGTTTCCCTCCCTTTAGAAGTGAAACGTGGCACAAAAACTTTACAATTACCCAAAATTGTTTAACAACTGTAAATAAACTGTGACTAAATCTTTCAAAAAGACATGACCGAGATGATTACCCCAGACTGCGGATCTCAGTGTGTTTGATGACGTCATCATTTCCAGGGAAAAACGACGGCTCAACTTTGCTGTTGTGAGGTTCTCTGGGAGGAGGGAGAGGAGGAGGAGGGGTGAACTCTGGAGGATCATCTTCCTCGTTTGAGAGCTCTTTCCATGACTCCTTTGGGAAAAAAAACTAAATCCTTGTAAGTGTTTACAAAATAGCCTGAAATTAAATGAAGACAAACTAGTGGTTGTGCAAGTTTGTGTTTCTCATAGCACTTATAGCTAGTTATATAGAGAGGAAGGACTTGCCTGCAGAGACGTATCTCCATTGATGTACTTGGCACCTTCAATGACAGCCAGGTAGGAGAAGCGAAGCTGATCTGCTGTCTGAATCAAGCCCATTCGATAGCGTCGCATCTCCAGCAGCACATCACGAATACGCACTGAAGATGCGTCCTTACGAATGGACATCTGCATAGAACATCAAAAACACTGAATAAATAAGAACCACTTCAGGTGCTTGTTTGAGTAATCTAACCCTAATCTAACTATAGCTTCTTTATATAATTTCAAGAAAGACTGCTTCCACTTGATTATTGGTTGCCTTTAAAGATGATCATGGAAGCGTTAATGTATAATAACACTGAAGTGATAAACCTAAGCTTATTTCCTCTGCAACATTAACGGAAAAGGTACGAAATGTAATGTTTGTTATTATCATTATTTACAGTAGCAGAGTACAAACCAGTAAGAGGCAGGTGTCTACAAGACAGAAGGTCCCAGAGCGGCCGATGCCGGCGCTGCAGTGCACCACCACTGGTCCATGTTCCGAATTCAGGCAACCTGACTCTCGCACCTTGAACAGGAAGTTAAGGAAGGAGGCAGGAGACTGTGGAACCCCAAAGTCAGGCCAGGTGGTGTAGTGGAAATGTAAAATCTCACGAGTCTCTTGAGTCTGCAAAGGGAGATTAAAGGAGAAACACATCCAGACACAAGGGAAGAGTTAAAAGACCAAAGAAGACACTGACTCACTGAGTGAGTATTTAAAGACTGCAGTGTTAATCTGAGTTTTGTGTGTGTCCAGAAACACCAGAAAAAAATAAACTTACAGAGAGATTTTCCAATTCCAGCTGACGGACTGTGTAATAAGATTTGATGTCTTCTGAGACCAGGGTGAGCTTGAAATTGGTATCTTCAAAGATAGCATCTTTCTCCTCTCTGTATGGCCAATACTGAGCACATTTAACCTAAAAGCAAATAAAGGGTCACATTACACAAGTGGGGCAAACAAGAAGCGCTGTCACACATTAAGAGGTAAAACTATGGGGAAAAGAAACCGCTGCTTACAGATCCCTTCTCTATGACTCGGTTCAGCATCACTACACCGCGGGTTCTCTGCTCCCACACCATCTCCCAGAAGTGGCCGCATGTGTTTGGAAGGGGTCCCTGAAAATGAAAGTGAATAAGAACAGCGCATCTATTTAAAGATTTTTGGCGTTTGATAAATCTGCTGATATTATTCTTAAAAAAGACTTTAGAAGAGGTAAGTGCACTGAATCTTGAATCTACTGTCTTAATATTCTATTTGTAGACTTCAGCTAAATACCTAGGGTGCAATTTGGACTGGTAACAGGGGGTCTGTACGAGCTTTACGAGCAAGTGATTTGTAGACTTTTTGCCCCAACATTCAACACTTTAGAAAATAGTTTCCCCTTTGGTGCACGTTGTCAGGGTTAAACAAAAATCATTTATGTTTTAATATATGTTATAATATGTATCCACAAAAGACTCCATAAAATGGTCATCAACCTGAGTAAGAGAAAAAGCCACAGTGCTTTTTATAGTAAAGATGGAAATACAATATGATCTGTTACTTTAAATCCCTGTACCCACTTGTGGGGTTACAGTATAGTTATTGATGACAGATACATTATAGAATTTGTCACACTTAAACAACTTGTCTGATGATAAGATCATCAAACAAATTTAAATATTACACAAAGATAACCTTAGTAAATACAAAATGCAGTTTTTAAATGATGATTTCATTTATTAAGGGGGAAAACTGCCCAAACCTGCCTGACCCTATGTGAAAAAGTACTTGGCAAAAATAGCATCCACGGGAGAGGTCCAAGGCGAAATCCACTGCTGACCAAAGGCCCGTCTCACATTTGCCAAAAAGACATCTTGATTATCCCCAAGACTTTTGGGAAAATATTCTGTGGACTGATGAGACAAAAGTTGAACTTTTTGCTAGGTGTGCATCCGCAACACTTCACACCAGCAAGTTTGCGATTGCGACGCTGTGGCATGACCTTAAACAGGTTGTTCAGGCTCAAAAACCCTCCAATGTGGTTAAATTAAAACAATTCTGCAAAGAAATGTGGGTCAAAATTCCTCCGCAGCAATGTGAAAGACTCACTGTCAGTTAACGCATTGCAGTTATTGCCGCCAAGGGTGGCACAACCAGTTACTAGGTTTAGGAGGCAAATTCACATCGGGCCAGGCAGGTTTGTACAGCTTCTTTCCCTTAATACATGAAATCATCGTCATTTAAAAACTGCTTTTTGTATATACTCGGCTTATGTTTGTGTAATATTAAAATGTGTCTGATGATCTGAATCATTTAAGTGTGACAAATATAGAAAAAGATATTTTTTTTAAAACTGGAAGGGGGCAAATACTTTTTCACAGCGCTGTACATATCAGACGACACCTACATTACAGTCTGTTGCAAACAGCAGTTTAATACACACACCAAGCTAAAACTAATGTAGTCTAATGCAACAGTCATACATACAGTCAACATAGCAATACTGCTATATAAGAGTTAGCTAGGTTTACCTAATAAATTGGCAATATACTGTGTATGTATGCTCAAGAAAGACTTAAAATAAATGATCTAACATACAATATCACTTCCTTATCATAGGAATTTGAATTGTTTAGGTCGCATTAGCAGAATAATAAAGCAGCAACATATGTAAATGTCACAGTACCACTGAAGCTGAACCGGCAAATCTCACTAATGACACAATACTTCCATTGCAGCTGCTCACAACAGTTATTGTACAATATCACAGAAAGAACATCTCTTCATCTCCATGCTCACCTGAGTGAGGATGTAGTTCCTCTGCGCCTCCTCCACTGTTATTAGACTGGCATTAATGTAGTCATTCGCACCCAGCTGCAGACATATTCTGCTGTGATCAACTGAGGAGAAGAAAAAAACAAAACAAAGAATCATGTAAATACTGTATGCTTGTGTGTGTTTCGTGTGTCACAGTCCCCAGGGAGTATACATGCAATTGTCAGAGCAACACAGCTGCTGAGATCACATGGCATGTCTGCCTGTGAACTCAACACAAGTTTGAGTTTTTGGCTTTCACACTGAGGCGTCGGTGTTTCTTGATATTCAGCTGAAGGAACATTTTCGTTAAAAAGTAAACAGAAGACGTTTCAGGTTACCAATTTTCACATCTTGTAAAAGGTGAATAAAAAACACACACACACTTGATGGCATACACTGTACCATTTGCAACCCAGTCTGCACAATTTGCATAGCTTATGCGGTGTGAAAAAGAGGAAACAACATATTTCAGCTGTTGCATTGTGACACTACAAAAAAATAATAAGAATAATTCAGTTCCAACTAAACACTCAACTATAGCAGTTTTTTTTCAGTGGTGGAATGCAGTATGTCTGAGCGGCGCAGAGTTACATAAAAATGTCAAATTATTAATGTGTCTCTTAGACAATGTTTACAGAGCACTTTACAGAATGAAACACAGGATGATCTAACAGAAACACTGGAAATGAGATGAATCAAAGTACACTTTTATGTTAAGAAAACGAGGAAACATCAAACTTCAGTGACATTTTAATCTAAATGATCCGGTGTTCTTAGATCAACTCTAACTTCTTTGTAGTGTTGTATAATTGTCTGATTGTGTTGTTGGTTTAAAATAGTTAGGACAAACTGTGGTGGTTTAATCTCCTCAAACATCTCTCTTTTATTTTACCATTACTATCCACAAACAATTTTTAACATATGTTAGTGTCTAGTTTGGTCAAGAATACAGGTGCTGTTTGGCTAAACCCACAACATTTACATGTTTTTTAATGCACTGTAAATGTCGCCCTGTATAAAAACACAGATATTTCACCACAGAAATCTAGAGAATATAAAAGACTCTTAAAAAGCACAACAGCAGTTTACATAAAAGCCAGAATATGATTATTATACCGCCAGCTTTTTGTTTACCTTTACCTGCATGCACCATCACCATACCGACACCCTTCATAGTTTCGCAACAATAACAAAAGTTAGGAATCGTCAGTCACATCCCTTATTACGTCAGTCTATCTGTAGTGACACAGTACTGTACCTGTTGTGTAATACTAGTATGGTGTCATTTCAGATGATTATTACATTAATTGTGCCTGAGGTTAAAAAAAATGTTATGTAATGATTTCTACAGAATAAGACATCATAAATTTAACAGAATACTTTAAATGTTTAAGACTATTCAATGAGCCAGGGCGTAAAAAAATTAAAAATAAAACTTACATGGGCTAACATCTCTGTAACGATTCCGATTCTTGTTTTCGAGTGATTTGGCAAACTTGCATGGCAGCTCGCACGACTGCTGGCGAATATCCTGTGACAGAATAAAACATCAATAGCATTACATTATCACGTTACAAGGTGGATGCAACGAGAATGATGCAGAATGTGTCTCTGTAGCTGTTCTACGCTTTTAAAACAGAACCTAAGCACATGTAAAAAAAATAATGATAATAGTCTTGAAAGAAGGGTTGTTGCTTCCTATATTTAATTCTGCAGAAAAGCTAAAAATAACTCACCATCTGTCAAGACGTTAACCACACTGAAAGCCAGTGCTGGAAAGTAACTAAGTACATTTACTCAAATCCTGTACTTAAGCAAGAATTAACTTTTCTGCTACTTTATTTTACTTCTACTCTAGGTTACAAACGATGGTGCTTTGTTATACATTAAACAGTCCAAACACATAAACTGACAGAAAATCAATTGGTAACTTTAATGATAACCCTTCAAATGAGGGTGGGTGATCTGGATCAACGATTATATCACAATCACAGTCCCCAATCTGAACTACAATCCCAATTTGGAAATGTACTCCAGAGTCCAGCCGGGCTAAAATAGCTAACGAAGTTACTAATATGTCCGATCCACATGTTAGGCCGTATCACTCTTTTGTTTTGTTGTCATAGCACAGCTCACAGGAGTGGGACGACATAACAGTAATGACACAGTCATCTTGATTCACCTGAAACGAGAGATGAGAGGACACTTTAAGATCAATCAGGATATAAGGTAGTCAGATCACCCACCCCTAACTTTGAGGTTTTTTTCTACACAAAATTTCAAACACTTCTGTATCCAGCTTATTAACTGTGAAGATTTGCTGCTTTTTCTTTTAATTATTTAAATCATTTCGAAGTTTGGACAACTGGTTGGACAAAATAAGATGCCACATCCCAAAGTGACACCTTGTTTTGTTACTACTTTTCTGAATGTTTAAATATCAAGATGAGTTCATCAAGAGGATGGTCTGGAGATAAATCCATAAGGTATAATATATATATATATATTATAATATTTTCCATATAGTTATAATAATAGTCTAATCATTCACAAGTACATTTATGAGCAGGACTTCTAAAATCCTCTGGTTATAACTTGTCAGAAGTGATTATCTTCTGCTGTGTAAGACTGCAACTAAACTGATCTTTATTAAATATCAGACACAAAAACATTTCCACTCCAGTTTCTATTAGTCCGAGCTGACGTCACTAAATGTCATGTTTTGTGGCCATTTTGTTTGAAAATTAGTTGAATTATTAATTGATTGTCAAAAAATCTTTTTTAATCAATTAATAGAGAATAAATAAAATAAAGGGCATATGAATCGATACTGAAAATGATCATTAGACTTTTACTTGTAGGTTAATGGAGTATGAGAGTGTAAGTAAGGGTTAAGTACGTCCTCTTCTAGCACCGCTGAAAGATGAAATATTGATGTGTGAACACGTGTAACAAACATAAAGGTGTAATGGGGGCACTGAGGATCACATGTAGACTGGTGTGTTGACCAGTGATGGGATGTTCAGCTCGTCTCAGACACATCAATCATCGGGTTGTTCCGAGCAGGCGGACTAAACTACAGACGGCACATAGCTTCAGAGAGGGTGTCGGGCTCGTTGAACTTCAGCTATCATTTGGCCTAAAAGTGACAGCTTCGCCCACAGCCCGTTTCCACCTTGATTTGTCGAGAGGTCCTACCTGATAAATGGCGTTCCAGCTCCCGTTTTCATCGATTTCCCGAAACTCGGCTTCCATTGCTGACAGTCCAGCTGCCACCCTTCCTCTTCTTCTTCTTATTTCACTGATACGGTCAACCGTGTCTCCCCAGTGATCAAACTGTTTGTGCTGTAACAGTAAGCCTCGGTATCAGACAACTGTTCCGCCACTATTCAGTAATTCTCAGTACGGCTGCACAGATCACGGTGTTACCCCACTCGGCCTGCTCTTAGCGGAAACACGCCGCTGGCTCCTCCTCCTTCTCCCCCTCCTCCGTGTAGCTGCCCCGTCCTTGGTGGCGAAAAAAAGAGCAAAGTGAGTCTGTTAAAAAAAAGAAAAGAAATAATGCTCCGCTGCCTTGTCTTTTACAGTAAAGAAGGACTCCAACGTCATTCACATCGGGATGTGTAACTTTGTGTGTATGAGTTAATCGTTTTATCAGATCGGCTACGGCATCTGTAGAGACAAACAGTGAGCACGCGCGGAAGGCATCTTTTTTTTTTAAATCTAATACTTTATTAAATGACGTATAAAATACATTTTATATCCAGTAGACACAGAGATTAATGACATTAAATCAAAAATACATAGAAAAAGCAAAATAAGCACCGAAGACAAATAAATAATAGTCTTATAGATGAATACAGGCTTCTAACGCGATTGCTTCCAAGTATGGAAGACCATTAATGTCATTAAAAAAAGTAATAATTACAATTTTATGAGATACGATTTTTTATTTCGCTACGTTGACCTTCATTTGTTTATGAAAAGTCAACATTTAGATTTCTTTGATTTTTTTAATTTTTAATTATGACTTGGTTAATCAAAACATTTCAACAGTAAAAAACTTTTTGTATTTTGGAATTTACTTTGTTACATTTACAGTCAACTCCGCTTAAGTCCGGACGAGATCGACACGTGCGTTAAAGCGGAGCGTGCGCTTAAGCGGGGCGCTCCTATTAAGCATGCACTAAAAATGAGTGCAACATATAGTGCTGAAAGTTGACCAGCGGATATATATAATATAGCGGATAATAAATACACTCTCCATTGTCAAAAGTCACAACAGCTAACTTATCACAGTTGAGTTGTAAGACTAATCGTTGCTAACAG
>JAUMHL010000028.1:21112791-21135781 GCA_032362345.1 Sandelia bainsii | reverse complement strand
GTCGCATGCTGATTAGCTGTTTACATCGTTTGAATGTGTCAATCAATATTGCTGTTTGACTAGTGGATGTGGCCCGTCGAGAGAATAGCAATGGGATCAATGATGTACGTGTGCTTAAGCGGATTGTGCACTTATCGCTAGTGCGCTTATCCGAAGTTATTGCCCGTATACACACATTATACAAAAAGCAGTCCAGCAAGTCACAAGTAGCTAAGCGGAGCATGCGCTTAAACAACGTGCACTTAAGTGGAGATGACTATACTTAAGTACGTTTTTGAAAAAAATGTACTTCTAGGAGTAGTTTTACTGCACCATAGTTTTTACTTTTACTTGAGTAGATTTGTAAAGAAGAAACGCTACTCTTACTCAGCTACATTTGACAACACTCGACTCATTACTTTAATTTTTTTTACCATTTATTCTACCAGAGAGATGCCGTCGAGAGTTGTGACATTCACGAACGAACCGAATCTATTGAACGGCACTTTAACACGAACGATTCAGAGTTGGGAGCTGTTCTTTTTTGTTGTTGTTTCACATGCACATAACTTGCTATGAAACCAACCAACCAATGTAAGAGCTAGAAGAAAGCAAATAAAGGCCAAGAGAAAAAATTAAAACCACGTAGGACCGTTTTTAAATCATAACAAGCTAAATATAATCAGAGATTTGTCTAACTTAACACCTTGTTTTTATCTCCTTTACCGTTTCTCCCTTGTTTACTTTTTAGCGTCAAGTTCCCTGTACCCCGATTGTTGGCATCCTTTCAAAATAAAACTTCCGTTTTAATAGGAAATTACAAAATAAAAGCGACCACCTAAATTATCTAAGCAAAAACCTTAGATGATGATGATGATGATGATGTCATTTACAGCACTTGAAAGATTTTTCACAATATATTATGGAATTTTTCTGTATTGTTAAAAATGTTCTTTTAAAAATAGTGATCTCACTGTCAAAGCAGACCTTGTGAAATGTTTGTATGACTTCAGATCAGACTTTATTCAGAAATACCAGAATTTGCACATTATTTTATATTTTTGTCTGTCTGATTACATCATTTCTAAAAGAAAATAAATCAGATATTACGATCAAACAGTTACTCACTACTTGAGTAGTCTTTTAAACTAATACTTTTTTACTCTTACTTGAGTAATTTTTGGATGACTACTTTTTACTTTTACTTGAGTAATATTATTTTGAAGTAAAGCAACTCTTACTTGAGTATAATTTTTGGCTACTCTACCCACCTCTGTAGCACCATTTGACCCTTAAGCTAGGGGTATACTAGCTGTTTGCAGTCAAGTATGCATAGGTAATAAGAATGTAATCGGCGCCATTGTTCACATAGTTCCTTGCGTACTTTGTGTATGTCTGGAGGATATAAAAGTTTTGCCATGAGGGGGTACTCTAGGGCCTAATCATCCCTGACCAACGGGATTTCTTCATTATGAACTAACGCCTTTTTACAACATAAACAGAAGCCACAGTGACAGAGATTCATGTTCAGCTTACAACTGAGAAAATGGCAGCAATGACACCATACCTATATCTAAATGTAGATGCAGGTAGTTGTGAAAAAACCTGATATGTCTATTCAACACTACCGCTATTTTTGTGGTGATTCAAAGCTGATGTTGTCTCATTCTTATACTGCTCCTCTCATATTCTGCTAACCCCAGCCTAGCAGAATTAGGCGGGGGATATACTTGCTGTTAACTAAGTGGGCGCTTACACAACATGGCGCCCTTGCATTGCCTGCATTGACTTGGTGTGGCATTTGCTGCACATCATCAGAACATTTTTATCATGAGCAATTAGAACATGGCAAGAAACAACAAACGCACTGTATTTTTATAAAATTTGTGAATATAGATAATGTGTGTTTGTTTTATTTTATATTTGTGCATATATGTGTGTATGTAGCCAGTATACCTTACTACAACACTCCAGGAATTGGACAAGTGGACATTTTTTTAGTTCTTTAGTTTCAATTCTAAATGAAATATGTGTGTGAAGGAAAATGATGTTTTGAGATGAGAGACCAACTGAATAACATTTGCAGAGTAATTCATGTCACGTGTTTTACAGAAAACATAGGTGCAAATAGTTTTGCACCAAAAAATAGTTAGAACGTATTTATATCGGAGCCAACAAAATGTAGGAGTGAGAAAGTCATTAGGGGAAAAGAAACAAGAATGTCTAATCAATGGGATTAGACTTGGACATAGTGAACTAAAATTAATCTATGCTTTCTGGAAAGCATGGGATTCCTGCAGTCAAATGGAGACTATGAATCACACTGTTTTTGTTTGTCCAAAAGTACATAAATGAAACTGATCTTCACAAACAGCCCTGGAAGTTGAGTTTTGAAGCATGTCCTCATCTGCTCATCTACAAGACTCACTGATAATGAGCATGAAATCTGTAACACTACAGTTGACAATAACGGTTAAAATTTACAGTTTAAAAAATGGAGACATTTCTAGGCCTGTGTTCAAAAATTGTGCAGCCTATAGGCGCGATACGAAGTTCACCTGTGTGTGCCCTACAAGTTGAGACAGGAGAAATGATACTGTGTTTATGCTGAAAACAGCTTCTAGTTAACTATTGGATGAATGTGAGAGGTCATGGAGATTACCCAACCTCAAAAGTGCTACAGGCCTGCTGGGAGACGGAGTGAACAGTCAAGCCAATAAAGTCAAGTTTTGGCTGGAAAGAAGATGCAACAGCAAGAGACTTGGCAGTATATGAAAAGTAGTTTTGTGCAACTATGAAATGGCCTGTAATTAACTGATTTTGAATAGTACATTTCAAGTAGCTTCAGATTAAGACAAGAAGTGGACAAGGCCAATGTTGAATTATCACCAAAGTGGGAAACTTTGCACACGGGCTGTAAAAGGCTGACAAATCATTTGTGTTTTATGAATCTATTTGTTAGCAGCTCTCACCACTGCATAGGCCACATAATAATAATAATCAACCATCTTGTAGCCCCAGTCCTACAGTGACCTTGTATCAAATTTAAGACCTTAATTGTCATATAGTTTCTATTGGTTAAAATGCAGTTTTATCCAAAAAGCAAACATTTTTATAACAAAGCAGACACTGCAAGAGTTGAGTAACTCCAGAAGATGGCAGTGATACAACACAGAGGATGACAACTGCTATCCAACCTCAGAGAAAAAGATGAGGAAGTCTTTTTTTTTCATTTCACAGTGTTAATGAACAAATTAAAAATATGGAGGAATACCAAATAAAAAATACAATACAAAATAAAGAGAAATGAAAAATTAAATACGGGTAAATAGTTTAAGACAAATGAATATGTATTTAGACAAAAAATAATAACAAAGGTACAAGTTCTTCAGACTGAGCTTTGCAAAATGAACAGTTAACATCAATATCAGATTTAAAGTTGCTTATGTAACATTTAACTGAGTAACATCTATGAATGATATTATGTATTTCTCATGTCTTATTTGTGAATAAATATTATTTCCTGAGGAAATTCCTCTTGTAATCAACAACTTTTTATAAACTAAGCACAACTAATTGAGCTTTAAAGTAACTGAGATAACAGAACACGGATTTACTTTTGTGCTCTGATGAATGATTTAAAATGAATATGGAAGAACTTAAGTTTTTTTGTGAAATGAAGTAAAATTTGTGAGCAAAGAAAAGATTTGAAGTTAGTTGTTATAATAACATATTTACTATTGAAAGCTAAATTTGAAAAAATATATATCTGAGAGAAGAATAAATCTGAAAAGGTGTGAACTTTTACCTCTGACATTAGATATAGACTACCCTATGAATGTATTCATTTACAGTATACAGGCGACTTATTAAATTCAATCTTTTTGTGCCTGTTGTTTAGTTGTTTAGCCTACTTTTTACTGTAATGTTTTACTAATGTCACTGCATTTATTAAACCGTTTTAGTTACTTGTTACTTTGCAGATGCAGACTCTTGATACAAAACAGGCTACAATCATCTAATAAATGCTGTTGTATTATTATCAATCCACCTTTACTACCTGTGCCGTTATTGTTCCACACCAAGTTACAAGGTAATAGAAATCTTTGGCTCTTATTTTTATTAACAGTACATTTTAAAGCTTGTACTTAGTACTTCAACTTGAGTAAAGATTTTCTGGTGGTAATTGTAGTTGTAGCGGGGTACTTTTTAAAGCAAGTACTTGCACTTTTTACTTGAGAGTACTTCTACCACCTCTAGTAGCCAAGGACATAATGCTTAGTTCTAATAATGTTAAGTATTAGAACATAGTATGAAATTAATCAGATGAATCTGATAAATCGATAAATGACCATGGTTGTTTGGGCTTGTTTGTGAAACGTAGTGTTTGTGTGTAGTTGAACAGATATTATTATCATAGTATGAATATTAAGCTAGGATTGCACATGTGCATACATTCTGTAATTAAGTTCCAACTTATTTTAAATGTTTTTATTAAATGTTTATTAAATTAATGCCCAGAACCTATTTGCATATCAGTTCATGCTGATTTTAACGTGACGTGATTACGCTACAGTAAAACGTCCTGCTGCGGGGTCGCGCACGTACACCGACGTAACGGTCTGTTTACGTCCAATCTGTGGACTATGTGCGGCTGTGTGACCTGCTGCAGTTCAGACCACCAAATATTCTAGCTGATTGAAACTCGGAACTGGAATAATATGAAATTATCTTGAAATTTCAGGCGTCTATGTCCTGAACGAGTCCGCGTAAGGTGCGGCCTAGTAGAGGTAATCATGGATTAGTGTCTTTCTCCAGACAGTGTGACTGACAGCAAGAACTGGGACAAGGGACTTTAGTGCTACTAACATTAGCTAGCAAAGCAACTTAGCCTAGACGTTTATTCAGTCTGCTTTACTGGAGCGACAGGTATTATGCACATTTTTGACAAGTTCTTCTGTGTGTGTCGCTTCATGTGTTGTCTTCCTCTGGCCATGAGCTCACTTCATATGGCTGTTGTTTTCGTAGTTGTTGTTGTCTGGCGTTGGCGTTAGCCCTCAGCTGTCGTTGGCTGCTGCTAGCTAATGTGTAGCTATAGTTGCCTCCCAGTGGTGGAAAAAGTATTCAAATCTTTTAACGGTAAGTTGCATTAGTAATATGACATGAAGAAATACCCAAATCAAAGTTATAGTCCTACATTCAAAATGTTACCCAAAATATACTCAAAGAAGTCCTCGCCTTATAGTGGGGACTCAGTTTACTTTTAAACAGATTGTTTTATTACTTTGTAAAAATCTTTTATGTAAATCTTAATCTGACTAAAGCTATCAGCAAACGCAGTAACATAGTATGAGATATAATATTTCCCTGTAAAATGCATTATGGTAATCAAATACACATTTTAATTAAAGTGTCAAACATATGATGTTTCCAGTTTCTCCAGTGTCAGGATTTACCACTTTTCCCTGTGTTACTTTAAGTATAGATAACTTCTTTAGGTTTTGGACTAGTGGTTGAATACAGATACAATACAGATACAGACATCACCTTGGGCCCAGGGAAATGATTATATTCCTTATTCACTACTTTCTGATGTTTTACAAACAAAACTAAGAAACAATCTGCTGATAAATTAGTAATGAATATAAACATTAGTTCATCTAATAGTCTCCTGCTCTACTATATTTCTTATTTTCTAAATGTAAACTTAAAAATAAGAAATGCATTACATCCAGTTGGAATCACAAACATTATACACCCATTTTGTGCGGTCATACAGTACTGTGATATGTAGTCACTTAGCAAAGACCTTAAAGTGTGTGTCAAAATTATCATAATGTGAAGGGTTTTTATACATCACAATGACTTTTTTCCCCCCAGAGACTCAGTTCTTTACAGAGGCTTTCTGTGTATTTTAGATTCCTGGAGTAGCTTGAGATCCTTGAGAAATTCTCAGGGCAGCATGGCTCCCAAAGACATCATGACCAATTCTCACGCCAAATCCATCCTCAATGCAATGAACTCGCTTCGCAAGAGCAACACTCTCTGCGATATAACTCTGAGGGTGGAGAACACAGATTTCCCAGCTCACCGGATTGTCTTGGCTGCCTGCAGTGACTACTTTTGTGCCATGTTCACCAGTGAGGTAAGGATAAACATTTTTATGTGTTGCAGAGAAACAAAGAACATGTCAATAAATGTAATTTTATTTGTTTCTACTGTAGAAAACATATCACACAAAAAGATGCCTTGAGTAAATATTTTAAAATTCTTTGTTTCTTTTTTTCTTCTTTTGTAGTGGCCTTTTTTGAATTCTCTGAGGCAGTGTTAGACTTTACTAAACTATTGCACAATACCCAATAAAAATAATCTGTTAGTCATATACCTCATTAGACTTGACAGTGTCATCTTTTGTGGTTCTACAGCTTGCAGAGAAGGGAAAGTCATTTGTTGACATTCAAGGGCTCACTGCTTCGACTATGGAGATTCTGTTGGACTTTGTCTACACGGAGACTGTGCTTGTCACGGTGGAGAACGTACAAGAACTGCTCCCTGCGGCGTGCTTGCTGCAGCTCAAAGGTAAGTTCAGGAGTGTCTGCTGCACCTTGATTTAATCCAGCTGATATTGCTGACTACAGGCATGGCGTGGCACCTTTTTTTTAAATGACCCACTTTTGGAATTTCGAAATTAATACTTGACAAATTATTTGAAAATTATATTTATCAGGATCTGCCTGGATTTGAATGACGTGTGTGTACATATAAATGTATCTATTTTCCCCAGGGGTGAAAAGAGCATGTTGTGACTTTTTGGAGAGTCAGCTTGATCCCTCCAACTGTCTGGGTATTCGTGACTTTGCCGAAACTCACAATTGCCTTGACCTGATGCAGGCTGCCGAGCTCTTTTCCCAGAAGCATTTCTCTGAGGTGGTTCAGCATGAGGAGTTCATGCTGCTCAGCCAGACAGAAGTTGAAAAGCTCATAAAATGTGATGAAATCCAGGTATGAAAAGTGGAGGTCTTGATGTTTTGTCCTTTTTGGTGTTAGTGGTATCTGTGAAGATTCTCAGTCATCCAGGTCATGGTTATCTCAAAAAACGGTTTTCAATGGCAACTGGACTTGTTTTAGTTCCTTGAACTAAAGTGTTAGTGGTATGTACTGTGTCTATACCTGGAGTAACTGGTATGGTTACAAGAGGTCTAAAGATAAATGTGCAGATGCGAAAAGTGAGAAGCAAGTACCAGCCTGCTGTAATCTCAGCCCCCCCCCCACAAAATCTACTCACTCTCGAATTGGTCTGACAATGAAATTGCAGAGAAGAAAACCTGATTTAAGTTTACCTTTGTGCTCAGGAAATTCCTGTTCCCAACCACATGTCTTGCTTTGTGAAAACACAGTTATTATCACACGATGATTTATAGATCATCAATTCTCTCAAAGGTTCTTCCTGTCATTTTTGTTGTTTTTAAAATAAAACTAGACCATACATGTAAATCAAGAGTCACGCATAATTTGCCGTCAGTAATACAACTTCTTTTTGTGTCATCTTTCTCATGTGAGAATTTAAGGGTGAGAACTTATGGCTTGTTTTAACTTTCACTGTTACATGTTGTGTCTTTGCAGTTAGACGAATAATTGCTATTGCTGACCTGTTAATATTAATACATACAGATAAATCTTAATTAATTCCTCTCACTAGGTGGATTCCGAGGAGCCGGTATTTGAAGCCGTGTTGAACTGGGTCAAGCACAACCGAAAAGAGCGAGAGCCCTATTTGCCAGACATGCTTGAGTTTGTTCGAATGCCGCTGCTGACTCCGCGCTACATTACAGATGTCATTGATGCTGAGGTGAGCCAGACGACACACAGCAGGTTGTTGTGTAATCATATGCCAAGCTTTCAGGCGAGGATTATCTGTTGACATATTTATCACTGATACTGCCATAATTAAGCAAGTTTTGACACGTTCCAGCCCCTCATTCGGTGTAGCCTGCCATGTCGAGACCTCGTTGATGAGGCGAAGAAATTCCACTTAAGACCAGAGCTGAGGAGTGAGATGCAGGGCCCACGCACACAAGCTAGATTAGGTGGGAATCCTGTTTTTAATAGCACCTAAACGTATTTCTCTTGTGTATCATCTTTTTATTTCACACTGCTGTTGATAATAAAAATGACTTACTTGGCTTTTCAGGTGCCAAAGAAGTTCTGTTGGTTATAGGTGGTTTTGGCAGCCAACAGTCGCCAATAGACATAGTTGAGAAATATGATCCAAAAACTCAAGAATGGAGCTTTCTTCCTGTAGGTATTAAATTTATAAAAGGCTGGTGTTCTTGTTTATCTCAGCGGAGTTGGCTAATGCAGGCAGATGTGTCTTAAACAGAACATCGCGCGGAAAAGACGCTATGTGGCCACGGTGTCTCTCCACGATCGCGTTTACGTGATCGGTGGCTACGACGGTCGGTCGAGGCTCAGCTCTGTGGAGTGCCTGGACTACACAGCAGATGAGGACGGTGTTTGGTACACCGTCGCCACCATGAATGTGCGTCGTGGCCTCGCGGGGGCCACGACACTTGGAGGTGAGGAAGTTTCTGTGCCAAATGACTCACCCCTTCAACGATGCTGCGCTTCTCTGAAAGTTGTTCACGTTTGTTCCTACTTATTTCACTTTCAACAGACATGATTTATGTTGCTGGTGGCTTCGATGGCAGCCGGCGTCATACCAGCATGGAACGATATGATCCAAATATTGACCAGTGGAGCATGCTGGGAGATATGCAAACAGCCAGAGAGGGCGCTGGTTTGGTTGTGGCAAGTGGACTTATATACTGTCTAGGTATGGAGAAAAAGCTTGTTAATTAAGCTGCTGATTATTATCTTGTTTATAAATAAAAGTGTTTTAGTACTAAAATATCAGAAAATAGTGATAAATGCGTCCCGAAGAGTTGCCCAGGTTGCTTGTTTTATCTGACGATCATTCCTAAAACCAAGCTGTTGTATATTGCAAAAAACAGCAAACATTTGAGAAGCAGGAAATCACTGTTTAATATATTATTGAAACCAATAACCAATCAAATTGTCAGATATAGTTTTGACTTTCTTAAAACAGAACATAAATGCAACATTTGTGTATCTTCTCTTGACAGTCACATACACTCTTTCCTGTCAGGTTCTTGGAAGTGGTCGAACTTTGGTTAACGTCAGAAACTTGTGTAGGTTAAACTGGACTAACAAAATACTGCTGTCTGCCTCTGAAGCACTCACGATGAATCGACTTGATGCTTACTAGTCTAGCAACATTAAGGCTACAAACAGTCCATAATGCAACGCTCTTTGTAGGTCCTGAAGTTAACCCAGTACTCTCCTTTTCATTTATAAATAATATCTGATTTGTTATGTGAACACAGAATTGTCTCAAATATTAGATGACTTCTACTTTGTCTACTACAGCGTGAAAACACCAGCCCATATTCAAGCAATGCCCTGTCTAACCATTTCACCTGTAATTCAAATAAAGAGGATGTAGTAAAATTTGTGAATATGTACATGATCAGTTGATGGTTTTCTGAATGAATTGGCTAATGTTTTGTTTTTAAAACATGTAACGTAAGTGAAATCAGAATCAGATCTACAACATCTGAAGACGTTCAGTTTACAACACAAAGAAAAGCAGAAAATTCAAACAAGTTAGAATCTGGAATCAGGGATTGTTTGACATTTTTGCTTGCAAAATGATTTCAAGTATTAACAGATTTTTGATCATTTCTTATTATCAATCATCAATTGACTAACTGAATAATCATTCCATGTCTAAAATGGTCATTTCCCTGATGTTTCCTCACAGGTGGATATGATGGTCTAAACATCCTGAATTCAGTGGAGCGGTATGATCCACACACAGGCCACTGGACAAGTGTTACACCCATGGCCACCAAGCGGTCAGGTAGGCAGGGAAACATGGACTCAATTATTGCAGGCGACTGTGTGTTTGACTGTTTACTGGAGACTTTTCTACTGTTTTTAGGGGCTGGTGTGGCTTTACTCAATGACCACATCTACGTAGTGGGAGGCTTTGACGGCGTTTCACACCTCGACTCTGTTGAAGTCTACAACATCAGAACAGACTATTGGACCACTGTAGCCAGTATGACAACTCCTCGATGTTATGTAGGAGCAACCGTTCTCCGAGGACGACTCTACGCCATCGCTGGGTAAAAAGGGTTGTCCTACTGTCTTTCTTTTGATGGCAATGGGGTTTAAGAATGGGATAACAATTTTTTAAATTTATTTCAACATGCATGTGCCACGTGTGTGTTGAGGGTTATGGTAACTGTTATCATTCCTCCTCTCTGTACTGGCCGTTAAGTTATACCCAAATAGGACAACCACACTGTAAAGTCCATTCACATTTTCCGCATCCATGTGTCTGCCATATCATTGATTTGAGTTTTGTCATCTCAAGTCTGTTAGGGAGTGCAGACTGTGGGGGCAGCACGAAGAGCCCTTCGTCTTTCAGTTGCTACTGTCCAGATTTTTGTAGTGCACATGTGTGTGGGGACACTATGGAACCTAGTGCCAGTATCTTTCCATCCAAGAGCAAGCAGAAAGCACAAATTGGCGTTAAATAGAGATGATGTTCAGTAGATATGATTGTAGTACCACTACAACAAATAACCTTAACACAGTTAAAATGTAAGTTCTTACTTTTACATGAGGGTAAACAAAGGACTTGTCAGTTCTTTTTTACTGCACTTGTGTTATTCTGATGGCTGTGACTCAAACTCTGTGTGTCTCATATCTCTCGCTAGATATGATGGGAACTCACTTCTCAGCAGCATTGAATGTTATGACCCTGTTATCGACTCCTGGGAGGTCGTTACTTCGATGGCGACACAGCGATGCGATGCAGGCGTCTGTGTTCTACGAGAAAAGTGATCTTTGCCAAGAACATGAACCACAGGAGGAAAAAGCAGACAGGAGGACAGGCAGCTAGACTTTGCTAAAATGCCACTAAAACAGAGCCACAAAGGGAGATTTCTGTTTGCCAGTATGCAAATAGGTAAAAAAAAAAAAACAGTGCTGCAGTTTGGGCTGCCACCTCTACTGGATTAACCCTTCATCACTTGAACTGTGCGACAGAGATTCAGCTTTGCCGTGGTAGACGTCACGTCAAAAGAGGCCTCCAAGGAGCCCATCACCACTTGCATGACTCTCTTTAGTGGTACATGTTGCTGTCGTTACCTGTGAGATTATTTTTTCAGTTTGTCTTCAAAGTGCAATATATTTCTACTCATCATAAGAAAACATAAAATGATGGAGCAGATTTAGACTCCAGTTGCTGCTATATGCCTTATGACTTTGGCCTACACTGAACAGTGAACATTCATGTTGCCTCCCATTTGACTTTGATGATAGCTACAGTACATTGTCTTATTATCGAGCGTACTTATTTGGCGTTTGCAAAGTTATGAAGGGGTCAGTAATTCAGTCCCTTTTTGGAATTCTTAATGTAAGCAGGGCTTTTACATTCAAATAACTTTATTACAGTTAGAGATTAATACTTGTTGCTGTTCTCAGAACATACATAGAGGTGAATATTGTTTTAGAAAATGACTGAGTTGTACCAGTTGACTCTTAAATATTTTTTTTCCATCTATTGGGCAAAATTGAAGAATCATAGTAAGCATGAGGTGCATGTTATTTTTTTTTTTTTTTTTTTTGTTTGTTTCCTCAGCTTATAAGTTTGGACATGTACCTGTAGGACACAAAGTCCTAACATCACTGTTGCCTGGGAAGTCAATAAATACACTAAGAACTGACACATTTTTGTATGTGGTGCATCTAAAAACCTGATAAGTGATGTAGGGAGGCTGTATATGCAGTCGGTTAAGTCAGTGACATAAGAAAACAGATCATTTACATCCACAGAGCATGGGTGACGACACATCCATCCATCCAAAGCAGTTTGATATCTTAAAACTACAGGTTATGCATCGCTGTGTCATTATCCAACTACATTTTTAGCATTGTTATCAGCGGAAAATGCATGCTAAACATGTTACTGGTTACATGTTACTGTTTTACCATTTTATAGAGACTGAGATGTCTCAATAACTACTGGATGAGTACAGACAGTCTCCCATGGGCTTTCCAACCAGAAACCAAAAATCTAGCATTTCTAGTTTTATACTTTTTATTTAGTCTTTTAATGTAAAATTTAAAATTACAATGTATTTAACAACTAAATAAATGTAGTGAAAAACATAATTCCAGGTAAAACTATGAGTATAAGGTGACAGAATGTTAGCATGTCAATAGGCCTAGTATGAAACATGATAAATGATTTACAATAAAAAAAACAAGAACACAAAAAAAGCCACAAAACATGGATAAGAAGATTGCAGACATCTGTAACAGTCAGCCTCTCTCAGTCTGGCTTTAACCAAAAGCCTTAGCCTTATTTTAACATCATTAAATAAATGTCTAGTTGTATTATTTTTATAATAAGTTATAGCATTACCAGAGTTGTGGCTGCACATATGGCTATGGAAAATTATTTGCTACTGACGGTGGTGAACGGTAAATACATTTACTATACAAGTACTGTTCTTAAGTACAATTTTAAAGAAGCTTAACTTTACTGGAGAAATGTTTTATATTTACCTGCATACATTCATTTGACAGCTATAGTTACACTTTACATGTAGATTTAAAAATATGGCCAATAAGACCACTGAAATTTTTTGTCTTGTGACAGCGTCTAGCTGAGGTTCACTGTCATGTTTCAGATGTCGTTTAGTTTAGTTCCACTAAAGTCTCAGATCGTTTCATTTATTTGAAGCACAAAAGGGTAGAATTATCCAGTAACGTTTTGTTTTCTTTCCTCTCCCATTAATTATGTCAGAACCTCAGATTTATCTTGTGTGTGTGTGGGGGGGTTACACTTTCATCACTTTATTACAGCTAATGAGTTGTAGAAAAAAAGTAGGTACTGTCCAGATGTTCTCTTTTATCATTCCACTTGCCAGTAACAACAAGTTAACAAGTGACTAAAACAACAGTTTGTGGGAGAACTGGCTTAGTGTGGGAGGAACCCCATCATCCCTCCTTTTTTTGCTCCCTCCCTCCAACTACCCACACCCTCTTCCACCATTAGTCAGATTCCCTGAAGATGCACTGTCAGACTGACACCCTGTTGAGTCTGTCTGCAGATATACAGAGCAGCGCTGGTTACTCGTTCCACACTACAGTGCAACTACATGGTCCATCTGGAGCCTCGTTGACAGACAATTAACTTACAATATCTTGCACCAAAAACCAACCAACCAAATCATCTGGAGCGTCATGGTAAGATATAATAGTTTTTACATATATATATGGTTGCATAAAGTCTTGCAAGACATAATTTCAATTTTTCCTATCAAAAGGATCACAAAACTCTGCAATGAATGCATTTCAAATTAAAAATACTACTGTTTGTGTTTTTAAAGGTGTAAAAAGTCTTCATATTAATCTTTGCATCTCAATAGTTTTATTAGTTTAAAAATGACTTGCACGCTGTTGAGTTCTTCATCTTATGTCTTACAAATGTCACTCAACAGCAAAAAATCATCTTGGGGGATGTTCTCCCTCTAGGGAAAACAAAAGCTGAAATTCTCAACATGTTTAAACATGACTGCTGGAAGTACTTGGAAAAGGCAACAGTAAATTCAGGCCTGTCTTGTTTTTGACATTGTTTACTCTTAATTAAAGTAGTAGTGCACATATTCAAAGAACAATACAAGGTATCATCAGACATTTTTGCACTGCACACTTACATGATGCATATGGAAGCAAAGAAATGCCATAATAATTTTAGACTTACTGTATAAACAACCAGTGTTTGATGTCATCACTGTAAAATAGGTTGATTCACTGCTAATAAATATTTAACTTCTGCCTGAACGTATGTTTATTCTTGTGTAAGTTCCCTCCAGAAGTTAAAATTAACCACAATTTTGAAAACTCTACTTTTTTGTATTCTTATGGGACAGAGGTAAGTTCATTTTGGTTCAATTTTAATCATTAAATTGTTTTTCAGGTTCAAATGACTATGGCCTTTCTTCCACAGTTGTGCATCTTTACCTGGAATCACTTCCCTTATGTGCACAGCCTTTATATTGAAAAGCAGTTTTCATTTTTGATAACTTTTAAAGATCCTCAATAGATATTTTTTATTGATTCTAAAGTAGGCTACCGTACATCCAACAGAAGTATTATAAGAAACTTGAACTTTGGACGTTGTGGTTAGGTGGTAACCTTGAACCAGACATCACTGGAAATTTGTGACAAACACCTTAACTTCCATGTTGCATCTGTTTGCTTGTTTTATGCACAGAGGGAGTGCATTTCTATCCATGTGGGGCAGGCAGGTGTCCAGACAGGAAACGCCTGCTGGGAACTCTTCTGCCTTGAGCACGGTGTTGGTCCTGATGGAGTCTTTCTGGAAGGTCCTGCAGAACCAAACTCTCGTGAAGATCCATTCAACACTTTTTTCAATACTGGGAGCTCTGGGCGTCATGTTCCACGAGCAATATATGTAGATCTGGAGCCAACAGTGATTGGTGAGTATGTAGATGTGTTTATTTTTAGCCTCTCTATCTCTGTTTTCATTATCATTCCCATCGTCCTATTATGTCTGACTGTTTGCATCTACTGTGAGTGCATGTCTGTCCATATGGGACATGCAGGTGACCACTGATGGGAACATTGGTATCCAAGCAACAAGGACAGTGGTGAAACCTTTATCTTTTATTCAATACTGGCTAACATTTACAGTAGATGCGTTGTGTAAATAGCATGTTGCAGTGTGGAATACCAATATATCCTTTCAATTTAAACCTAAAAGCAGCTTCAAACTTCAGACAAAATATTTTTACACATTATTAAACATATTTTATAAAACTGCTCATAGCTACTTGTGAAGTGCTATATCTATGGAGCCCCAAATCTGACAAAATGTGGTAAATAGTTTACTGAATACATTACCACATGATACTGACAGAAATACACTGTAAAAAAATAAAGTTTTATACATTTCTTTTAGCGTCAATTAGATGGTAAAAAATTTAGTTCATTCTTCTTTAATTTTCACTAGCTCATTTTATTGTTCAACTTTTTTTATTTTTATATTTCTTGTAGACATTTAATATTTATGTATTTCCAATTTTTCTAAGCAAGATTTTCTTATATGACATTGAGATGGGAGTGATCTTGTGCAGTTTAATTTATTAAGATAGATCAGCAGATTTTGGGCTCCAATATTATTATCCAAATTCTAGGCCCTATTTTTAGAGTTTTACCATTACCTTAAATTGAGACGTCTGGTTAATAAGATTGTGAAGCAATTACTGTAAGTCAATTTGATTTTCAGTTGGTATGTAAGAAAAGTTAATGAGTCATTAGTGTTGAAAAAATTAAAGATAATCTGACAGCAAAGACACACCTGGACACTTCTGTTTCACTGTAAAACATCCACATTCAGCACTCAGTTTGCAGTGTATCTGAACGTTCTCACATAAAAGAAAAACTTTTCTCTTTAGATGAAGTGAGGGTTGGAAAGTACAAAGAACTCTTTCACCCTGAGCAGCTGATCACGGGAAAGGAGGACGCGGCCAACAACTACGCTCGTGGCCATTACACTGTCGGGAAAGAAATAATTGATGGAGTCATGGAGCGTGTGCGTAAAATGGTCAGTAGTAATGATAAAGCCTGACTGTTTTTCTAGAAAACAACTATGAATTGGCCATTGATTTTCATATGAATAAATATCCATTAAAACTAAAAACATTATATATTACAATTTAGCTATTATAATTGTAATTATGACATTTTTTCCTGATCTTGTTCAATTGTGGCAATAATGATGCTCTTATAATACACACAAAGTCTGGTCTACCATCAATAGATCACAACAACTTTCAGTTCTGGAGTTCGGCCTTTTTTGAAGAGTTTCCTTGTTTTCCAACAGAGTGGAATTTATATTGTTTCATGTTGAGTCCTCCAACCCCCCTTTTATTGTGGATATTTACATCACTTTGTTGATGTTCACAAACACGTCTGGAAATATTTGGAAGCTTTTAGTACATTCAAATTAATAGTTTAACTTCAATTCACTTGGACAGATGAGAAAATCATTACTACTTATTACCACTCTGATGTCTTACCTGTGGGCAAACTCTATTCACTGTTGAAGATTATACATGATTGTGATTAATAGTCTGCCTTGTTTTCATTTTTTGGTGTTTTTGTCAAAACATATGGAACATTTTCCTTAAACCTGCAGTGACTCATTTTATGGCAACTTGGGGTCAGCGGAAACAACTCATGTTATTCAAGTCATGTTTGCGGCCACTTGATTAATTTAAGTCCAGTATTCCCTCTCTTTTTGCTCTGCTTTTGGTCTTCACCAACTCCTGAGGGATACGTATATCCTGACTCTATGGCTGTTAAAGGCTCCACTGTTCACCAGCTAGTTGATAACTGTGTCTGTTTGTTTTGCTCTGTGCATGTAGTATTCAGTGGCTTTTTTTCTTCCGAAAACATCTGAATACTATGGCAGAAGGCCATGCTATGAGAGTGGTGAAAGTGGGCAAAAAGGGTAAACAATGAGCTGAAAGTTGATATAAACTCTGTAAACTCTTACGTAAATTTGAGCGAAGCTGCACATGATAATTTGGGTGATAATTCTCTGTAGGTGGATAACTATGAGTGACTCCTTTCACTTTGTGCCATTGTTGTCATATTGTTAATTTATACACTGTTGTTATAAAATATCAATTATACGCACGTTAAGAGACTGTTCTGTCTTTCCTCCTTCTCATCAGACCGACCAGTGCACAGGCCTGCAGGGGTTCCTTGTCTTTCACAGCTTTGGGGGTGGCACCGGCTCTGGCTTCACCTCCCTGCTGATGGAGCGTCTCTCTCTTGACTACGGCAAGAAATCCAAGTTGGAGTTCGCTGTCTACCCAGCTCCCCATGTGTCCACTGCTGTAGTGGAGCCCTACAATGCCATCCTGACAACCCACACCACCTTAGAGCACTCTGACTGTGCCTTCATGGTGGACAACGAGGCCATCTATGACATATGTCATCGTAACATGAACATTGAGAGTCCTGGTTACATCAATCTCAACAGATTAATCGGTCAGATTGTCTCCTCAATCACTGCTTCCCTTCGTTTCGATGGTGCCCTCAATGTCGATCTGATGGAATTTCAGACCAACCTGGTCCCATTTCCACGTATCCACTTCCCTCTGGTTACCTATTCACCTATCATCTCTGCTGAAAAGGCCTACCATGAGCAGCTGACTGTGGCTGAGATCACAAGTGCTTGCTTCGAGCCGACCAATCAGATGGTCAAATGTGACCCTCGTAACGGCAAGTACATGGCCTGCTGCATGCTGTACCGAGGCGACGTTGTCCCTAAAGATGTAAACGTTGCCATTGCAAATATAAAAACCAGACGTTCCATTCAGTTTGTTGACTGGTGCCCTACTGGTTTCAAGGTGAGTAACTCTACAAAGGTAACAAGTAAGACTTAAGATTCTTTATCTTCATGATCATTCTCTTCTGTTCAACAGGTAGGTATTAATTACCAACCTCCAACTGCAGTTCCTGGTGGAGACCTGGCCAAAGTCCAGAGGGCTGTGTGCATGCTGAGCAACACCACTGCCATAGCAGAGGCCTGGTCTCGTCTTGACCACAAGTTTGACCTCATGTACGCTAAGCGTGCGTTTGTCCACTGGTATGTGGGGGAAGGCATGGAGGAAGGAGAGTTTGCAGAGGCCAGAGAGGACCTGGCCTCTCTGGAAAAGGATTACGAGGAGTTAGGTCAAATGAGCCCTGATTCTGAAAATGATGACCAAGAATACTGAACCCTGTGAGGCCTCTGGGCTGTACTTGCTGCACAGCAGTGATTTCATCCCAAAGTGAACCAATAACAACTTTGTGTCTGTACTTATTTTCTAAGCCAGAGTTAAGCGAATGGATGATTTTTCTCACTACCTTGTTTTTATAATATCATCTTTAGATTAAGACAACAAACTACTCTAAATTGCACGTTAATGGTGCTGTGAATAAACTCTTGTCTGTGTTAAATGACACACAGTAGTCTAGTAGTTTAAGATGATAACATGCAACCACCATGTGCCTTTTACAAATACAAATAAAGACAGGAATTTTTGTTGTTTGTCAACCCCCTCTCTCCCGTAGATAAAGTAGGCTTAAAACGAAACTGAAAGCATCTGATATACAGAGTTAAACCTTGCATTTTGTTTATGTTTAACATCCTTTTTTTTCATTATTGCAAGATTGGTTGATTTGCCACTAAAAAATAAAAAATAAATAAACAAATTAGTGTACAGGTTTGTCTCATTTGTTTAACTGAGTTCCTTTTATCTAGTTTTAGAACTTGCATGAAATTCTGATCATGTTTTAGGTCATATTTGTGGAGAAACAGAGAAAATTGTAATAGGATCACACAAAACATCCGCTCACACTGCACATACTGACTTTAAACAAAGAGTCCCGGTATCCGTGAAGGTGTCACCTGAAGATATTCATCCGCGCAAACGTAAATATGAGAAAAAGTAGAGGATTATTTTACACATTATAGTTTACTGTTTGTTAATAACACAAAGCATCTGTGGACCAGTGGAGTCACAGTGACAGAAATGTCCTGAACCATTTCACTGAAGGATGTCTTCGAAAGATATAGCTGACATTACCTAATATGAATCGCCTATGGTCGCTGTCCTGCCTTAAATATGGAAATATTCACTGGAACAACAACCCCACTGTAGGAATAGACATGCAATAAAGTTTTAGTTAAAAGAAAAATATTATTCTTCAAATTAGTATTCAGACAGAATGTGTGGCCTATTAGGCTTTTATTACAATTAACTGTACTTATTTATATAATATTACGATAATTACAATATGCAATGTACGCTTATTGTAAGCTAGTAAAGGTGGGACTGGCTATAATTACTTTACTTACTTTGTAATGTCAATAATGTAAGTGTTTTATAAGCCTGTGACTGGTAAGTATATGCCCTCTCACAAATGTTAAAGTACTTATTTTTAGGGTCAATTAGACTCTATTAATGGATTTCTAAATAGAAAAAGGACCGTGCAGTTCTGTGGATATCATGTAAATTTCAGACAATAACAAACTTAATAAAGTATTACATTAATCTCTAATAATTTTTGATCAGATCAGATCTTGGTATTGGCATAGCATAATGGTTGCACATTTAGCTTCATCTCTCATTGGTTCACCTGAAAAAAAGGCTAAATCCAGTGTTATAAACCTCTTTGGGCCCCGCTGAGGAAAGAATTTGTTGTTGGCTCCTGGGATATAACAGTCAAGTATTAAAAATAGTCATTGTCAGATGTAATGTTAATGAAAATAATTGCTGGACATATGAGAAGATAAAGAAGTGACCATATTATGTCTTTATATAAGATGGAGTGTAAAAAAAACCCATTAACAACTTATTTATTACACCAGAGCAGTGATAAAAATAGAAACCAAATTTGTAGGTAGTCACTTATTAAGACGTGGCTTTATTACCAAGCTCTATGGAGATTGAGAAATCACAGAGGCATGAATAAGAGCTGTGCGGTGTCTAGTTTTTTGAGCGGACGTGCTCACTGCCTTGGAACATTCTCCTCACTGTGCGTGGATGTGTGTGTGTGTGTATGTGTGAAAGCTGCCTCCTCTCGTGTTGATGTCGACTGAAAGCCACTCAGTCTAACGGAGAACAAACGGGATTTTTTAAAAAGAAACACACTCCAGGTGAACCGTAGCGCGGCGATACTTTTTTGGGGTTTTTTTAAGTAGTGACCTCTCCTGTCCGAGCGACCACCGGGTCGGTCCGAAACGATGAGCCAGCCTCGGCCGGACGAGTTCAAGCCTCCTCCGGAGTGCCCGGTCTTCGAGCCCAGCTGGGAAGAATTTGAAGATCCCTATATGTTCATCAATAAGATCCGTCCCATCGCCGAAAAAACTGGCATTTGCAAAGTCCGCCCGCCCCCGGTGAGTGTGATTAAAGGCGATAAAACGTTAGACGACGCGGATGCTGGGTTAGTGAAGACGGTTGTAGATGGACCTGGGATTTAAAGGGACTGTTCAACATGGCGGATACACGGCTATGTTCATTCTTTGTGCTGCACAGCTAGCTAGCTCTCAGTTGTGATTATTTAACCTCGCGTCGTGCTTATTTTCTCGACGCAGAGCTTGTTAGCAGCAATATAAACGTGTCCGTGTATTGAAAGTGGATTACAGCTGCGGTCCACCGTGTGTCAACAAAGCCTCGGTGGTCCGGTCATTGAGCCACTGAGCTAGCAGGCTAACCACCGCTAGCTAACAGCTCAACCTGTCATAATTTAGCTCACGGCTTTGACATAGGTGCCTATGCGGAAGCCATTCTGCTGCCTACAAGCTGAAGGTGATGATGATATGATCATAAGATATACATGGATGTTAACCCTTCTTCTTCATTTTTATCCTCAATTTTGTCCTGACAGTCCCACAATTAATTGTGGATTATTTGTTGGAGAGCATCATCATGCAGTTGGCCACTCAGTGTGTGATCCGTCAGTTCTCGGTCAAGTGGCAGTTTCTAATGAATAGGTCATCAGAAGCAGTGTGTGTTTGTTTCATGAGCCAGACTCGATATCAGTAATATCGCCTTTATGTTGCAGTATTAAATAAATTACCTCATAATGGGACAACAAGCCCACTGGGTTGTTTAATTACAAAGAGCGCTGGTGCTGTTAAATACTAAGTTTTGCGTGGGTACTAAGTAGTTTAACCTGCCATTTTGTACAACAATGCAGTTGTATTGCACAGGATTATAATTTGTTGAAGATAAGATGAGCTACTGTTCATGTATGAGCCTCTGTTGTAGGGTGTTGTCCTCCATGTTGGCTTTGTGGTAAGCTGGGCTGGTGAGTGAGTCTTCCATCTGGCCATTTTGTGTGCCAGTGGAGAGGCTGGTGGCTACTGACTTCAAACAAGAACTTGGATCTCAGCTTGTATGACGAGTGTGTTATTGGCATAATTATTGACTGACGATGTGAGATATAAACTGTAAAAGGATTGTTGTGTTCTTAAAGTAACCTTAAAGAGGCCTTGTTTTTTTCTGCTTAACTTGGTTCTAACATTGGTTTAAAAACCCACAACAATGTAGTCATATGGTTTGTTTGCCAAATTTCAGTTTAGTTAAGTCACCATGGGTAAATGAAAATTCCCCAAATTTGAGTTCATTCTTTGAAAACAAACGTCACATATGGAAAAGCTTGAAATGAAAAAAACAACAAAAAACAATAGACTTTGTATTATCACTCATCAATGCAGTATGATCATGAAAACATAAAATCATGAAAACAACCCACTACATAACTTTTCAGGCTGCATGTTACTGTCGCCTTCATGTGTGATTTTGTTGCTGTTTAGGGTTGGCAGCCTCCATTTGCTTGCGACGTGGACAGACTTCACTTTGTTCCTCGGATCCAAAGGCTCAATGAGCTGGAGGTGAGTTTTGTTAGTCAGATTATACCAGTGACTATGTTTGTCTGTACTATAGATTTGTCCATTTAATTGATATGTGTTTTCCTTGCTAATGGGATTACTAGGTCTACACAGGCTGCACTAATATTTATAATCATGGAACAAAGAAAAAATAATGTTATTAATGCCGTCTAATAAGTGAATTTGTAAACTGATCAATTGCACATTTAGAGGCTTTAAAAACTGAAAAACATTTAAAAAATGAAACTGAACGTGTATTTATTTATTTATTTATTTTAAACAATAGAACACAGCACTGTATGATTTTTGGATAAAAATTGCCCCCATGTTGTTTTCGTCAGTGATTATGTCAGTTTTTCTTTAATGCCTTGACTTCATAAAATTTATTTGTAGCTGACCGCATTACTTCCATCTTTTTTCAGGCACAGACTAGAGTCAAGCTCAACTTCTTGGACCAGATTGCCAAATTTTGGGATTTGCAGGGATGTGCCCTGAAGATTCCTCATGTGGAGAGGAAGATATTGGATCTATATACGCTAAATAAGGTTGATAATTCACATCACTGCAAATATATATATAAAATATATATAATGCAATTCAGCAACTCACACCATGAATGTAACTCACTGTCATTTCAGCTGGTGGCAGATGAAGGTGGATTTGACATTGTCTGTCAGGACAGGCGATGGACCAAGATTGCACTACAAATGGGCTTCGCTCCTGGCAAAGCTGTCGGCTCACACCTGCGAGGGCATTATGAGAGAATCCTCTACCCCTACAATCTCTTTCAGAGTGGAGCAAACTTGCTGGTGAGTTGGACACACACATCAATATGACAGTGTCTTTTTCATGATGATACACATAGACACTCTCATACATACAGCAATTGGTGTCTCAGCTGTAAACAAAGACTTAATAATATATTTTTATTACTATGATCTGACACAAACTTTAATTACATTTTTTAATCATTAAAAATTATAAATCATTCATGCTTTGAATTAGATTTGAAGACAACATACTATAAAAATACTACAAAGACACATGGAAACATGCATTGTTAGGAAATGCATGCTTTGTTTTGGACTGCAATCTACAGTTGCAAGAAAAAGTTATCGCACTGTTCGCAATTTTCTGCTTTTCTGCATAAATTGGTCATGAAATGTGATCTGCTATTCATCAAAGTCATAAATATCAACAAACACAATATTTCTGAGCTGATTAAACACAAACAGTGTTTGTTTGTTTTAATAAATGGTTGAACCACTTTTGGCAGCAATTACCTCAAACAAGCATCTGTAGCCGTGGGGTTAGACCTACAGTGTTCACAAGGACTTTATGAACCCCTGTGTCCCCTATTGTGGCCAACCTCTACATGGAAGAAGTAGAGAGCAGAGCCCTGAGCTCGTTCCCAGGGATTACACCCAGCCACTGGTT
>JAUMHL010000028.1:21098155-21112601 GCA_032362345.1 Sandelia bainsii | reverse complement strand
ACAAGTCCAGTTGCCATTAAAAAAACGTTTTTTTGAGATAACCATGACCTGGATGACTGAGAATCTTCACAGATATTTTCCAGCTAAATACAAATCAACAACTTTTGATCAATGGTCTTCTGAGATCTTTTTTTAGCGAGGCATGGCTCACATCAGCTGATTCTGATTGTGAATAGCACACCGACACAGGGAAGATCAGATCACAGTTCATGATTAATTTACACAGAAATCAGGAAATTGCAAACAGTGTCATTATTTTTTTGGCTACTGTATGTCTATGTATATTTAAAAATGATTGTATATTTTATTTAGAGATGAAAGTTTGGAGTATTTTAAGTAAACTTTGTTGTTGAAATAATATAATATCATCTGAAGTCTAGTTGTGTCATTGAATCACTTTCACGCCGTAATATTTATGTTGTGCAAGAGAGGTCATCCAGCGTCATTAGATTGGTACTGTGTGACCTCTTGGACAGGTCACTCTAAATTGTTTAATTACCCAAGCTCTCTCTTGCCTCAGGCGCCAGATCCAGCTTCCAAACTGATGCATTTGGAGGCTGATATAGACCTTGAAAAGGTATGTTTATGTCATGGTTAAAAAGCCACTCGTCCTCACAGTTAACAGAATGCATGCTATTTTTTCACCTCATTGATATATTTTCAGGCCATGTATCAAACGTGACAGTACCACTCTTTTTATTCTGTAAAAGACAGCAGGCAAAAATTATGTATCAGTTCAAGTGCTGGAGTACGTTTTTTGTTTTCCTCTGTCCTTCTCTGTCTTTCTTCTGATTGGCATCTTCCTCTGTGCTCCGTTTTTGGAGCGAGAAAGTGTAACTAACCACATCCTTCTTATAGCCTTTTTTGTTTGTGGCTGTTTAAGTTGAACCTATAGACATACTGTTGATAGAATATGTCCAAGTTTCTCACAGTTGATAGCTGCTGTTCCCTGTAGTAGTTGCCACGTAGGATTAACCAGTTCATTTTATTACTACTGGTAATTTGATTTAATAATCATGTAAGTGCACACCTTTAAAATGGAGTTTGTGGTACACACAGTGTGTTTCAATTTCACTACTAAAATAACATTAACATAACTTTCAAATGAAAACTTAGTGGTCACTGCAGAGCACATGGATATTTCCAGTTATATACACAAAATCTTTTTATTAGCTCTGATTTTAACAGACAAATGATTTCCTCAGTGTGTTCAGAAGCCAGTCCAGCCGGTGAACAGTACAGGAAGCACAGAGAGCACGGACACCAAGGAGTACAAGCTGCAGGAGTACAAGCTGCAGGAGCAGGCTCAGAGGCAGCATGCCCAGACGCCTGACACTTGCCCCAGTGCTCGCAGAGCCAAACGCATGAAGTCTGAGGTGGGTGTTGTTGCAGAGAGCCACACGTGCCTCGCTCTGTTTATCACCACACACATATTCCCACACATACATTAAATTTTAGACGTTTTTGAATTACCAGCTGTTTCACTTCTCATTTCTTTCTCTAGGCCGTTTGTGTGAAGACTGAACCAGGGGAGGCTGGCGAGAACAAGCCGAACCTGAGGCGGAGAATGGGTTCTTTTGTTGCCAAGCCAGAACCAGGTCAGACTCCGGGTCCAAAGTATTGTATACATTTTTCTGGTTACAGTGCGTTATAAATGTATAATGCATTGTAATATACCTTTAAGCAGTTGTTATTTAGTGATGTATTTCTCAACAGCTGTTACTCTTCCTGTGGGAACTAAGCAGATAATGAATGACAGTATAGTAAAACACAGGTGTAATAACATATGTGTTGTTTAAATTGGTGAGAGATACTTACTTACTTAAAAATAACTTGCTTCTACCTACAGCTATATTGTATTATAGTGGGTTTTTAAACCAACCGTTATTACCATATATTTCTTACTGTTTTAGTGTTACCATATTTACTGTACAAGTTCTTGCCATGACATAAGTGCTACGCTTGGTAATGGTGTTAGTAATGTTTCCTGTTTCCTTGCAGAAAAAGACATTGCCATTCCAGTGAAACAGGAACCAGTTGAAAGTAAAGAACCAATCGTTGAAGCAGACAAATCAAAGTCACGCTACAAGAAAATTATCCCCCCAGTACCTCTGAGTCCAGTGAGTAGAAAAATTAATAAGCTTGTTAGTTTAACATATCAGACATCCAAACTCGGCTTAACCTTGAAAATATTAATAATAATGACGTAAATAAAATAGAATTTTCTTTGTCTGTTGTATTTTTAAAGTGTATTGTTTATTGTAATCCCATTTGTAAAGTATTCAAAGTGGCAAAAAAGTTTTGAAATGTGTCGAAATGCTACATAACCCCTGCTCTACGCCTTCAAATTTGGAAGTGCACATTGTTCAAAATTTCCTAGAACACACACAGGTTTCATTTTATAAATTAATTAGGAATAAATAAGAGAAACATCTCTCGTCGCTGCCATGGCTTGGAGACTACATCTTCAAAAATTATCTATTAAAGTTGGTTCAGCAAGTCACTAAAGCATTATCACCTTCATTAAAGAGGATTTATTGAAGGACTGTTGTATTTGATGCATTCATTCTAGCTTGGTGTACCTAATAAACTGAATGTAGGTTCAATTGTCATTTAGAAATTCTTTTTATGTGTAATAAATTTGGTTTAGAGGCTCCAATTTCCAAACACTCTTGTTAGTTTGGTAAACAGTCACAACCCTGGAACAGGTTAATAATGAATTCCTTTTGTTCTCCAGGTGGATCTGGTCGTGTGTCTGGTGTGCGGCAGCGGGGAAGATGAAGACCGCCTGTTACTTTGTGATGGCTGTGATGACAGCTATCACACTTTCTGCCTGATTCCTTCTCTACACGATGTCCCCAAAGGAGACTGGAGGTGTCCAAAGTGTCTGTCTCAGGTGAGAATGAACTTAAATGACTCTTGATTAAGAAGCTTCAAATTACGAAATTATTAAAATGTCTATAAAGGCTAATAAATGGCTCCAAAACACATTCAACATATTTGTTTAATGATTATTTTAATGTCTGCAGGAATGCAGCAAGCCTCATGAGGGATTCGGATTTGAACAAGCATCCAGAGACTATTCCCTGCGAGCATTTGGACAAATGGCTGATGCCTTCAAATCTGATTACTTCAACATGCCAGTTCACGTAAGTAGGAACAAAGAGTTTCACATAAACAAACCGTAGTGTGAGTGTTTTAAATATGAACTTCTTTTTATTTAATGCGTTTTACAGATGGTACCCACAGAGCTGGTGGAGAAAGAGTTTTGGCGTTTGGTTGGAGCCATCGACGAGGATGTTACTGTAGAATACGGAGCTGATATTGCCTCGAAGGAGTTTGGGAGTGGATTCCCCATTCCGAATGGAAAATTTAAGGTTTCTCCAGCTGATGAGGTAAAGTGATGCCCAAGAAAGGCTCTGTCTGTAGAATCAAAGTGTGTCTTAGTGGTATGCAGTATTTATTTGTGTATTGATAATATTATCATGTATTTATCTGACTATGTTGTCCCTCTTCCAGAAGTACCTCAAGTGTGGCTGGAACCTCAACAACCTGGCAATGATGAAGCCTTCTGTACTGACTCATGTGACAGCTGACATCTGTGGGATGACGCTGCCATGGCTTTATGTTGGCATGTGCTTCTCTTCCTTTTGCTGGCACATTGAGGATCATTGGAGCTATTCCATCAACTACCTGCACTGGTACTTAAGAAAAACCTCTGCTGATACTAAAGCGCAGCTTTCTCACTTCGTCTTTAGTTTGTGTTTCCAAAATCTGCACTGTTGGCTTGGTAAAAGTGAACACTTGTGATTATGTTCTTTTCTTCAAGGGGGGAACCCAAAACCTGGTACGGAGCTCCTGGTTTTGCTGCAGAACAGTTGGAGGAGGTGATGAAGAAACTGGCCCCAGAGCTGTTTGAGTCTCAGCCTGACCTGTTGCACCAGCTTGTCACCATCATGAACCCCAACACCCTGATGGCCCATGGAGTTCCAGTATGTGTTTATGACTTTCACATGCACTGATGTCAGTTCTCCACCGCAGCTGACACTTTAATGCACAAACAACTAGTCTTTCCAACAGGAATGTATTTAATCTTTTGTCTCTTGTCTGCTTCAGATTTACAGGACAAACCAGTGTGCTGGTGAGTTTGTCATAACGTTTCCCAGAGCCTACCACAGCGGTTTCAACCAGGGCTTCAACTTTGCTGAGGCAGTCAACTTCTGCACTGTGGACTGGGTATGTATCATTTAATTTGTGTTGATCATAACAAGATGCTTTAGATGTTCATAGAAGTAATCAAAATTCTTCCAGTATAATGGCATAAAAAAGGCAGTGAACCGATTTATAGAATTGTTCAATTTTTAATTGTTTGTGATTTCACAACACTGCACAGATAATCAGTATCTAAGTGGTTGCTAAGCAACATGCAAGTACTGACTGTGAGTTATTGTTAATGCATCGGTATTAGCTTCCATAGAAAACATACATGCTTTGTAAAGGCCACCAATATGAACTCAAGTGAAGAAAAGACTGGCACCATTTATTGTAGATTCTATAGACTAATGACTATTTTCATTAGTCAATTAATCACTGGTTTCTAAAATACAACAAATACACGTCTTTGTTTTGCCCAGTCAAGAACCCGGAATCAAACAATATTCAACCAAACGATAACCAGAAAATATTCACATTTTAATCTGGAACCAGTGAAATGTTGCTATATTCTAAGTTGATGCAGATTAGTTTTTCCTAAATTTTGTACATTAGCCATTCTTGTGCATTTGACCTTGTCATTAAAATCTATTTCTTTCCTTTCTGTGATACCAGATGCCTCTTGGCAGGCAGTGTGTCGACCACTATCGTATGCTACATCGGTACAATGTGTTCTCCCACGACGAGATGGTGTGCAACATGGCCTCCAAAGCAAACACACTCAACGTGGTCCTGGCCTCAGCTGTCCACAAGGACATGCTCGTAATGATCCGAGAAGAGCAGGAACTGAGAGAGAAAGTGAAGAAAATGGTAGGATGGTCCTCATTATTAGTCACACTGAATTTTGTGCTTTTATGCCAAAATTAAATGTCTCTTTCTCTCATGAAATGTCCTGTTCTCCACACCTCCTAAACATAAACCAGTTGTGCACGCAGTTATTTTTCTGGAAAATAAACATTTTGCTTGGCTAATAATGTGAGGTTTTAGACTTTAACAAAATACAAAGAGTACATGTTGGATTTGCTTTGAACACCTTTGTTATTTTCAGGGGGTTTTGCATTGCAAGGAGGCAAAATACGATCACCTCCAGGACGATGAGCGGCAGTGTATCAAGTGCAAGACCACCTGCTACCTGTCAGCCATCACCTGTCCCTGTAGCCCAGAAATGCTGGTCTGTCTGCACCACATTAGTGATCTCTGCTCCTGCCCCATCACCAACTACACACTGAAGTAAGTCCCCCCAGAGCTGATTAAGTGGAATTTAAATGCTCTGTTTGCAGAGGTCAGACCAGATGATGTACCAATGTAATGAATATGCCTGCAAAAATACATTTTATCACTGTAAACTGTGGTTTTCATGAAGAAGGTTGTGTGTCTTATTATCACTGTGCAACCCATGAATTGAGTTTTCTGTTTGCTCCTGAAGTTACAGATACACACTGGACGACCTGTTCCCCATGATGAATGCTGTGAAGCAGCGAGCTGAGCTGTATGATGAATGGGCCTCCCGTGTGTCAGAGGCTCTAGAGGCTAAACTAGAAAAGAAGAAAGGTAAGCAGCAAAGAACTAATATGAAAACAAAGCACTGAGGACCATACCAGTGGTTTTATTTGTTCAAGCCATAGAACTACTATTTGTAAGGTGATACACCTTAATATTTTAGGCTTTGCCTGCCAAAACATGTCTTCAAATTCTGGGTAATTAGAATTTCACAATTAAACC
The DNA here is from genome assembly GCA_032362345.1 of Sandelia bainsii. Taxonomy (NCBI): domain Eukaryota; kingdom Metazoa; phylum Chordata; class Actinopteri; order Anabantiformes; family Anabantidae; genus Sandelia; species Sandelia bainsii. The sequence goes on along the minus strand of JAUMHL010000028.1, from coordinate 21,106,667 downwards.
ATTTATTTATCTTGGGTCTAATTTCAGTGGTGGAGATACTGCATACGTTATGTCTGGTAAAGGTTAGGGTAGTTTTCCCTGTTAAGTTTACATGCCGCCATTTGATCACGATTAAAACTTAATTACTGTAATTCAATAATTAAACAAAATCCAGTGTGGTCTAGCGTTATTTCTAGGATGCTTTAGGTATGTTGAGCTTTGAAGTGTCTTAAGGTTGATTGATTCACGCTTTGTAGAAGAAATTCATAACAACTGCGCTACTTGAAGGAATTGGTAAATTGTTTGTAGTAATGTACTGTAAGTTACAAACACATAGGATTTACCGAGTTGGTGCAAAACCACTGGTGTGCTCCTTTTGAATGTTGCGAAACAGCTCAATATCTGTGACCAAAAATGAAAAGCAAGTAGACACACTAAGTCATCAGTTGCTTAGCAATGTGTTACGTTATTTAAACTGTAAATGTTGTGTGTCAGACTGTGACGAAGCAGGTGTTCTCCCCTCAGGCCTGCCAGTCTTTCGAGCCCTTCTTGCTGAGTCAGAGTCCATGCTGTTCCCCGACAATGACCTGCTGCGTCGGCTGCGTCTGGTCACACAAGATGGCGAGAAGTGCTCCTCAGTGGCACAGCAGTTGTTGAATGGCAAAAGACAGACCAGGTAGCTTTAAGACTTTGCTACAACGCAAGTGTATCGATGAGTCATCTGTGCATTTCCTTACATTTCCTCCAAGTAAGGAAATAGCATTAGTTAATTAATTAATTAATTTTGTTCATTCACTTGATGTCTTTGTCTAGGTTTCGGTGTGGGAGTGAGAAATCACGGAGCCAGTTGACGGTGGAGGAGCTGAGTTCGTTTGTCAGGCAGCTGTACAACCTCTCCTGCAGCCTCCCTCAGGCCCCGTTGTTGAAGGTAGACTGAGGAGGAGAAATGCATCCTGTGATGTTAACACAGTTAAACCACATGAATTTTAAATTAAACTGCACAAACACTGTTTTTATTTTGTCCTGCCACCGTGGTACATAGTTTACAGGACATTATGTTGTTATGCTGTCATCTGCGACCCTGTAGACACATTCTTGTGAACATATTAAAGTCAAGAATAATACATAATAGAAACTTAATCTTTACGCCAGAGATACTCCATATGGAGTAGATGATGTGGTTCTATTTTGGAGCACCTTTCTGCATAAACATTGCACTTTAATGTGGGAAGATCTGATTTCCCAGAAATTCCTGTAGCTCCCAGCAACAAGCTAATCAGTCCAAATTAAAGTATGTAGTATGCAAAGACAAACACTGGTATGAAAAATCATTGTGAATTATTGGACTAATGGACTTAATTAGGAGGAAACATTTTGTTGTGTTGACAGTGATACATACAGTAATAGAAGCTTTGTGTGCATTTCCACATTAAGATGAACATTATTTAGGGTTAAAATTGGTCTTAATCTGTCCAGTTTCAGACAGCTATGTAGTTTTTTTTGTAAGATATGTATGTGAATGTGATGCTTATCAACACAGGAACCAGGTATACAAATTAATTTTGATTACTTCTATGTTGGGGTTGACGTCTGTGTTTAGGAACTCTTAAATCGCATTGAAGACTTCCAGCAGCACAGTGAGAAGGTCTTGGCAGATGAAGTTCCCAGCGTCGCAGAGATTCAGAGTCTGTTAGACGTCAGCTTTGACTTTGACGTGGAGCTGCCTGAGCTGCCACGCCTCAGAGTGAGGCTGGAACAGGCACGCTGGCTGGAAGCTGTGCAGCAGGCCAGCGCTCAGCCTGCAACCCTGAGTCTGGAGACCATGAGGAGGCTCATCGACCAGGGAGTCGGCCTGTCACCTCATCCATCCGTGGAGAAAGCCATGGCGCGCCTCCAGGAGCTGCTTACTGTGTCTGAGCACTGGGAGGACAAGGCGAGCAGTCTCCTTAAATCCAGGTGAGGGCAGCACAGGCTGATTGATGATGATGTTAGAATCTAAAATAGGGGCTGGAAAAACACCAAAAAACATTAACAACAAAATATTGTGATGTGACAGGTTGTCAGATGACGTGCTTGAATCTAAAAACAAATCTATTCATAAACATAGTTTTGTTTTAACAGTCATAGTTGAACTTTCTGTCCAGGTATTTGCACTGATTGTAAGTGAATACTGTAATATTACATCAGTGCTCCTGATTTTGCTTCATTTTACTTACAGCTAGAGCAAAATGCTGCTGCTAGAATATTCAACAAGACCAACAAAAAGTGAGCATCATGTTTAGTTCTGCCCTCATTCCATTGGTACTCAGTGCTGTTCAGTATTAACTGTCACAAATGCTTTTCAGAGGCTTTTAATGGCATGGCTGTCAAGAATGTGCATCACTTCTTTACATTATCACAAAAAAACTAAATTGAAGTCAGGAATTAAATTTCTACAGTTTCCAAAAGTTATGTTCCGTCATCATGCTTAGTTTCCCACAGCTTGATTTTGTTTTTGTGTTTCCCAGTATTAATAATATTGTTTATAATTGTGTTTTGTCCAAGGTTTTTGGCACTTGACTTTACTTATGTTCCACGTAAAGAGAAGATTTTAAAAAATAAATGCAGGCTTTGACCTATAAATAATGTGTGTACAGGATATTTTCAACATTTTCAAAGTGTTTGTTGGAAAAATACATTTTGAAATCTTTCTGTGAGGATGTCCTGACAGTTACGGTTATACATAGTTATTAATGTCCAGGTTTACTACCTACAGTATAATGTTTGTTTTCTATGCCCACCAGACCACCACACTCCATAGAGACTCTTAAAGCTGTTGCTGAGAAGGCATCTGGCATCCCCGCTTACCTCCCAAACTGCCTGCTATTGAAAGACACCATCAGAAAGGCCCAAGAGTGGCTTCAAGAAGCTGAGGAGCTTCAGGTTAGGACACAGTTGACGTTTCATGAGTGGGAGGAGGTAGTATCAACACGTGTTATTCTTTGCGCAGGATGATTTGTGATTGTAACACTGGAATAACCTGCTCATTTCAGGCCAGTGGTTGCATACCGATGGTGGACAGCCTCTCTGACATGGTTCTACGAGGCCAAGCCATTCAAGTCCATCTAGAGCCTTTAGACAAGCTGGAGTTTCTAATGGCTGAAGTGCAGGAATGGAAAGAATCTGCAGCTACAGCTTTCCTTCAAAAAGATTTAACATTAACATTGCTGGAGGTAAAATCCCACAGATTTAAAATGAATATTAATAAATGTATATTTTAAGTACAGGCATTTGTGTGCATTCACAAGTCAGTTTATGACCTGGTAAAACAGACCTGGGCCAGAGCCAGTAGCCATTGGCCTGTTAGCATTGGTAGAAGATGTACTCAGATCGTTTACTTATTTACACAAGTGAATATGATACTGTTGTATTATAATTAATGGTGCATTATTGTGTTCATCACTATAATGATGCATCTGGTAAAGATTGAGATTATTTTAACATATCAAACAGTTTTGACAATCAGAGATTTTAAATCTATTAATTAGAATTTGAATTGTTTTACATGCTGCAGGGCGGTTTGTGAATTTCATACCAGGGATCAATAAAGTCTTATGATTACATAGTTGTATTTGTATTAGGAATCAGATTGTGAAAAGTAACTAAAGTTATGAAATAAAATGTAGTGAAGTCTAAGTATCAAGTAGCAGATAATTGAATACTCAAGTAAGGTCAAAATAACTGGACTGTACTTAAGTACAGTATTTAGTAAATGTACTTATGTTGTTACTTTCCACCACTGCCTGTGCAACAGCCTCGGTTATTTTGTTCATCACAGGTCCTTTGTCCAAGATGTGAAGTTGGAAATTCAGGTTCTCCAAAGAGGAAGGCCAAGAAAGGGAAGGAATCTCTTAAGAGTAACAAAAAGAAAACACCAAGGCTCAACACTCTCAGTGATGTGGAAAAAGCGCTTTCAGAGACCAAGGATTCTACCTCTGCAGTAAGTTTAGTAACTAGTCTGTAGCCAAACCAAGTTACTGTATGATTGCTAAACTTTCAGTGACTGACTTTCTGTCTTTTTCGGACTCTTTTGTTCATCAGATGGCAACTCTGGAGGAGCTGCGTGTGAGGGAAATGGAGGCTTTCTCTAATCTCAGGGCAGCAAATGAGTCAAAGCTCCTTCCCACAGCAGACTGCATGAACCTAAAGGTGTGTGTCTGTCAGAAGGCACCCATGGGGGCGATGCTGCAGTGTGAACTCTGCAGGGATGCCTTCCACAGCGTGTGTGTCAGAGACCTGTCAGACTCTTGTGAAATGCAGCCGTGGCTCTGTCCGCAGTGCCACCGATCAGAAAACCCCCCCTTGAACAAAGCCCTCTCTCTGCTAACATCCCTGCGGCACATAGGGGTGCGCCTGCCAGAGGGCGACGCACTTCACTATCTGGTTGAGAGGACAGTTAACTGGCAGCAACGAGCGCAGCAGATTTCACAATCATGTAACCTCCCAGAACTAGAGGAGCGACCGGGAACTCCTCCCACCCTAACCTGCTGTGTATCAGACAGTGGTGACACTCACAACAACAATCAGGTCACTCATCTGCTTGTGTCACTTTTAGTATCAGTTCACAGAAAATGTTAAGTTTGCTAATGATTTGGAGTTTTTGTTTTCATACAGGCTCCTTGTTTGACTCCAGAGTGGAACAGGACCAGCCATGCTCAGACTGTCTTCTACACGGAGCAGAGGTGCATACCGCTGCAGGGTCAGTGACTAAAGAAACCTGTACCTCTACATCATATAAAAACCTGAGTCATAGTCAGTCGTTCATTTTAGATTATTATTGTTCTTATTCTGGGTGTTTTTCTCTGTGACAGGCTTGAGTTGGGAGCTGGAGGAGCTGATAGTGGAGGGGCTTCTGCTGCAGGTTTCACTGCCAGAAGTCCAGAGTCTATACCATGTTTTATTGGACAGAACCAGCAGCTGGCACCCAAACACAGACTGTGACAAACACATGCAGTTTAACTCTCAGGGAATAAATCAGCCAGTGGACCAGGTACAACCTCACAATAAGAACTGGTTAAAACACACATCATAACTGCCTCAGTATCAGTTTTAATTTATGTTTTTATTTTCAGGATGGCATCACCACCTCAGAAAAGAAAGCAAAGCGGCACCTGGAGACAGAAGGTTTAGATGCAGAGCGCAGGGTGAAGGACAAAAAGCACTCTCACAAAAGACAGAAGATGAATAAGAAGAACCTGCAGCGCAGGTTGACCTCAACCTCATCCTCCCCACGCTCTGATTTCTCCCAGTCTGATGAGTCTGAGGAGGAAATGGCTATGTGCCCGGCAGAGAGGTGTCAGCAGCCAGAGGGAGACGAGGTGAGGAAACCGTCTGTGAGACGACGATAGAACCTCTAAAGTGCAGTTTATCGATTCTCTGCTGAGTTTACTTTCCAATTTAAAGAGACACTGTGTACTATAAATACAGTATGTACATAAAAAGTATCATGTAATAAAAGTGAGCTTAGCAGCAGAGAAAGCTTTATTCAAGATTCAAGATTAAAAAAACTTTATTAATCCCAGAGGGAAATTATTATGGCATTTTACAGCAGCTCTCCGTTCAAACAGAAAGAAAAGAACCATAACCAGAAAAGATTAACACCAACACAAATACTAAATACTCAATTTACAGAACAAAAATAGATAATAAAAATTAATCAAAACTAGGTCATTTCCAGTCATAATCAGTCCTGTGTGTAACGTAGTGGGGTTATCTGATTATAAATATGATATAAAGATGATTATGATAGTTATGCAGCTGGAATCAGTTCAATTTCTCTGAACATCACGTAAGTTATGCTGGTGAAGGATGAGGTAGTGGTTCGCTCAACAGTAGGACTGACTGAATGACTGCAGTGACGTTTTAAGAGCTGCATTCAAGGGCCAAGTGAATACAGGACCACTGGCCAAAGAAAGGTTGGTCAGATTTGTCTGAGGATCAGTTTATCTGAAGCTGAGATGACGTTTCAGCAGGTTGAGATAATCAGCTCAAGTCAATATCTCTGCAAATGTCTACTGTACAGTATACAGTATCTGCCAGTCTTGGAAAGTTTTAAAAAGAGCTGAATTTAGATATCTTTTTTCATTTTAAAGGGTAAATTAAACTATTTTCTTTCCTACCTGCTATAGGCAGTAATGTTGGTTATAAGATGTTTCCAGTCGTCTCTCTGGTTTTGTTATATCTATAAACTAAAATTGGGTTTGTTTGGAATCTGTTTACACACATGGTCACTGCTGCTACCTGTAGTAGCCAGGAAGTTCATCCATTCATAATGAACCAGTTTTAACAAAAACATTACTTTTTACTCCATACATCAAATTTTGTAGCTATATTAACAACACATCTCACCACGTCTTGTATGTGAAAAGGTGGCAAACCCACATAGAATTAGCTCCCAACTCTGCAGGTCTTGTATTCACCAGATGCACATAAACACAGAGTAAATTATAAATACAGGTTCATATCATGTTTCTGCTGCCCTCTGGTGGCAGGAAAAACAATGTTAAACAATGGTGTGTTTACCTGCAGGTGGATTGGGTCCAGTGTGACGGCAGCTGTAACCAGTGGTTTCACCAAGCCTGTGTTGGTGTTACGCCTGAGATGGCAGAGAAGGAGGACTACATTTGTGTCAGATGTACACTGAATGATGGACTCACGAGAAAATGAAGAAAGCTGAGGTTTTTCTGGAGGGTGGCTGAAGAGGCCTACCTGTCATTAGCCTGTTATTGGAGCCACCAGTCTGGATGTGTCACTGACCTCCCCACATCTCCTTCTCGTCTGTCCAACCCTTTTGTAACAACGGTGCTATCTCCTCTTTGACTTGTTGTCCAGAACTATAATGTTTAGTTATTTTTTTGTATTTTTACATATTATATATATATTATATATATTTCTTTCTTCTTATGAAATGTCTGTGGTTGTCTAAATGAAAAAAAATCACAGGATGTGAAGTGTGCTGCATGGGATTCCATTACATCGAGCAAAGGAGTCTTAACAACATGATGCATCCAGTAAAGAGGGTTAATCACTGGTTAATGTTATTTTCTCTGGAACCTCCTTGCATGTTATACCAGAGCTAAGGGGACAAAAGTCAACGTTTTCATCCCCACTCCCCCCAAAAATTACATTTTTTTTTCTTTGAAATCTGGTGTTTAGTACATGCATCTAAATATAATTATTCCCTTTTTTTGTAGAATAGGTTTATTTATCTGAGCAATAATTTTTTGTCAGAATTGACTTAAATGGCTTGGTCTCTGCTGAGTTGTGCTAACGCTTTAGCAATGGTGTAATGTACAGAAAGCTACGCAGATGAATAGATTACAGCTGTGGAGTAGAAATGTAGCAGACTGAAGGAAAAGACACTGCTGACATGTACATTCACAGCGTGTAATCTGGTATGGGATAGTGTTGGAAGTACTTGGGGTAGCTGAAGATGTTAAGGTTTATATTGTGGAATAAAGCCCTTATGTTCTATGGAGATGTCTCATTCTTTCACTTGAACACAGGAAAAAGAAACCACTAGATGTCATCATAAACATTAGTTAAATACACCATTATTAGTATAACTTGTTTATTATTTTTTATATCTAGAGTGTATTTAGCCAAATCATTTGCAATCCATGCTTCCTAAGTCAGTATTATTTCTGATGGAATAAAACTGTGTTGTCCCAGTTAATACAGACACCAAAATAAAAATGCATAAAAGAGGGTGAGAAGTTCATTGTGATGGGTTGACTGTGCAGTCACAAACTTCTACTTTAAAACAAAAGTCAGCACATTATTAATAGACAAAGCTCAGTATGTTTTCACAGTCACAGTCTTAAGGTTACGGAGGAAACTAATCACAACACGTATGGCCACAATTAGATTCTCTGGTGTGTGACCACAAACCACTGATAGGTAGGTGAAAAATGCCAAGTGCTTATTCTTTGTGGTGTAGTAAGCAAATAATAGCATGCAGGACTAATCTGTCCTGCCAACAAAAAGATTTAGCCACACCAGTGAAAGTTGAAGTTTACAGTTTCAAACACAGCTTCAAAGTTTGCATACTTTTTTTGTCTGACCTTCACAGCATGTAGTTCAAAATGATGGATTGCTAAAGCTGACTTATCACTTTGAGCGGATCCTATGCCCCAGCAGACAGTGACTGGAGAACTTAGCATAATTTTGAGGTACTCTATTTTACTCAACTGTTTTGATTCGATGCTACTTGAATTTCTACTTTTCTGATCAAATGACAAAAAGTATTAGAGGAAAGCCCAGAAAACAAAAAAAATTCTTCCTGTTCTCTCTCATTCATCATATCACAGTTCCTCAGCTTTATCTTGTGACCTTTAGGTTGTCAAGCATAAGATTGCGTATGAATGAACTGACACTACACAGTATGGAGCGTGGAGAGTGCCACAATACAAAAATATAATATAACAAGCATTAAATAAATATTTAAATGTGTCATTAAATTATTAAATACTGAAATTAATTCACACATAATTTA
>JAUMHL010000028.1:21056213-21098055 GCA_032362345.1 Sandelia bainsii | reverse complement strand
TAATTTAATGACACATTTAAATATTTATTTAATGCTTGTTATATTTATTGTATTGTGGCACTCTCCACGCTCCATAACACAGGCCTCACATTTTGGTGCTATGTCTGCACTGACTTGACAAATGAGAGCAAATAAGCATGTGAGGGGCTCTTTTAAAAGTAATCTGCAGTTTTGTTAAATGAATTTCCTGGTCAAATGACACTCCTGCCTGTTTATAATGATTTGGGACGGCAACGTGTCACAGGGTCTTTTTGTAGGATGAAAAAGCAAACTGTTGTTATTTCTATATAATTACTCACAATCTAATTTTAGGTCTGCCTATTGTAACTTCCATATCTACAGTTTATGATGATGACTGTGGTAAAAACTCTTTAATTTGTTTGTTTGAATTTTGTTTGAGTAACACTGTCCTCTGTACACATGGAATGATATTTGCAGTCACCAGATGATGATCAGCCTCTTGTTTGTCATGAACTCAATATCCATATTTAGCCAGCATAATGAGGAAGATATGCAGTAAGAGTAATTCATCTAATCCATTCAGTCACTGGGCCGTGACCAGCTGGGTGTCTTCCTCTTTCATGTGGCCCTTTTGTCACACCAACAGGCAACTCACAGTGACAACTGAAGCAAATATGTAGATAGAATAGTGACATATAATAATAATAATAGTGACACACCTACATAAAGTAAAATGTGTCTCGAGAATAAAGGTAATATTAGATGTCCAATGAAGTGAAGATCAAACTCCACTCAGCTTGTTCACAGTAGTGCTCTGAGCTAAGCGCTAACATGCTCACAGTGACAATGCTAACACTAATTCTAATGGGGAACATGTTATGTTTGTCATCCTCTTAGCGTGTCTACATGCTAATATTTGCTAATTATAACTGAGGCTGTACTTTTAGCTTCACAGTTCTTTGGCTATAAAGTTTTGGATGGATTAAAAATGTTGACTTGATGGTGCTAGAGGAAAAGTTAAATTGCCAGGAGCACAAGGATGTCAGAAACAAACTTCATGTAAGTCAGTCCATCAGCTGTCACGACAACTTAAAACACAACCTCATGGTGATGCTGGTTTTTTGGGATATGAATATGTGAAGGAGATGTTGTCTCAAATAGCACGATTACAGCTTGAACCTCGCCCAGTGGTTCAACCTAACACACATACAGAGCTTAGTCTACCAAGTGGATAACACTGTACAAAACCTAAAATGTCATAACTTATAAAAACACACATAAGCTTTTCCAGTGCTTCTATGACAGCGCTATGACTTAATTAATTACATTTTGAGTGTCCACCCATAAAATGCCTAAAATGGCTGGGTGGCTGATATTCTTCTTCTTCTTCAATGAGTCAGGTGCTGTGTACACATCAACTTCTCAGGTGAGTAAACTGGAAGAGAGAGGCACTGTGGAAGGTGAGTCACCTCACCCTCTGCATTTAGTTGATTATCAGACTCAGTGATCACCAAAACACATGCACACAGCATATGTGTAATGATTCAGTTCTCATTGCACCTGAGTCACCTGAGTGGAGGCAGGTGTGATGACAGCGGTCACAGCTGCAGAGGTGGAGATCTGGCTGAGTGCAGCTACATTACCTCTGTGTACCCACTGACTACTGGCAGGCACCCAGTCCGCCCAGCAGCTCCATGTGATCTAGAAGTTAAATATGTACCACCTTATCAGATTACTAGTTCAGACAAATACAGTTCATATGGCAAGTATTTCTGCTCTGGTGAGTCCACACCAAGAGATCATACCACACATGTTACACATGTGCTTTATATAGTCTAATCCATCTACGAAAAGAGAAGAACATCATGTGATTTCCATCCAAAAATACAGAACCAACTGAAGAACCAACTCATATTGATGCTGTGCCAGAGGTTTCAGTCACCAAAAGTAAAGTGAAGATTGATTTAAAAATATAATACGATAGATATATATTTTTAATGTGTCAGTTAACTTTATACAAAGTGCAATAGACGGAAGAAAAACTAAATCAAATTAATATTTGGTGTGAAACCCATCTGCCTTTTAAACAGCACAAATTCTCCCCCCTCACTTGCACACAGTCTTTTAAGGCAGTGGTTCTAAACCTTTCTGAGTCACGACCCCCAATATAACATTCGTTGGTGTTGGCGACCCCCGAATCCACCATGATGCTGAGAGGCCTCTGGGTGGGGGGGGCATAACATCTACTACAGGACACCTTCTTCTTCTTATCGTTGTCATGGTGCACAATGAATTTGGGACCAGTCAAACGCCTCCATGAGGCGACTGCATGGCGGATGAGTGCCTCAAACCTTTGTGCCTTTTGCCTTTTGGTAGAGTTATAGACTGAAAAGGAAATCCCGTCCCGTTGCATCAAAGCTTTTGTTACTGGACTCAACTTCAAACATCACCTCAAAAATAATCAGCCAAACATTGGTTCTCAGTGCAGCTGTGCTACTTTTCATAATCAAGGCATTTTTTCTTCTTGGAGCATTTGAGAATTATCTTATTTTTCAGACGTTATGAGATGCTTTATGAATAGGAGTATAAAAAAGTGCAAATGCTACAGGCCACTGTCTGCAGTGTTAACAGTGAAAGTTTAATATCTTTAGATCTTCAAACAAAAACACTTTACATACTTTAAGTCGTAGACTGTGTCTGTGGCCTCTCGACCACAAATTTCAAGTACATGTTGAATCTTCTTTTCCTTTAATTTCTGAAAATGTAGCACATGTAAATACAATAAATGACTTTCCTGGTTCCCCCCTGTGTGTGTTGGTCTCCCTCTTTGTCATGTCAGGTGAATCTTAATGGGTTTATCAGCAGTGGAGGAACCATTCACAGCGTTTAGGAAGTAACTTAAATGCACAATGTACACATTGTATACAGTACATATGAACACTGCTGTGGCAGTCGTGTCCATGATGAATGTATGTAAACGTTTGTTCACAACTGTATATTTTTCTAACAGCACGTTGGACAACACAAGCAGTCTGGGGACACAACCCTGTGTTCTGGGAAATTATATTTGGCAATTTTCATTATTTACTGAAAATGTTTGAGCAAGTGATTATGAATTAACGAAGGAATCAAAATAATCTAATGAACAATAAAGATAATTGTTAGTTACAGCCCTATATACAGCAGTGGAAAGTATCTTAGCACATTTATTCAAGTACTATATATTAAGTACTCACAATCAATTTAACTGTCCTAATCTGTCAACAATGTAAACATATCCCATTACAAGTTCTTCATTCAAAAGTGTACTTTGTAAAAGTACATATAATCATCCACAAAATGTAGCCTTCTGAAAGTATCAAACATAAATGATTATGATAAATAATCACACAGTATATTACATTATTAGATTGTTATTATTAGTACATCAATGCATGAGTGATAATTTACTATTGTAACTGGTCAGAATTGAGTTTTATCTTTCATATAGATTGAGCTCATTTAGTCCTGTGGTTCCCAATCTACTGGTTCGGACCAGTCCAAATGGCATCATGACAAGTCTGAGAGGTTGTGAGATGATTACTGGGAGAAAAAAGAATAAAAAGTAAATTAATTATTTAAGTAAAATAAATATTTTTTTCTTTTAAACATTGGGCCTCAGCCAGATATTTCAATTAATCCATCACAGAGGTGTAGAGAAAATACACATTGAACCAAATGTACCACAGTTACTTTCCACCACTGAGCTGGTACAGACTGACAAATGTCCCCACTGGCCATTTTAATAGTGTACAGTATAATGTACTAACTAATATTCAATAGTCCCCGCTGTAGAGGGCTGTAATGAAAAACACTTGCAGACAGTTTGAACTGAGGAGGTTTAAACTGTATCTTAACCTGTTTAGCTGTGATAGGCTGATTCTGATCCAATCAATCGCTGCTGCCCACAGCCTTCCGTACTTTCACAGTGTGTGTGAGATTTAGCGCACACATAGCGAAACACGGTGAGTGTCTTCTCAAGCTTTACCTCTGCTCAAAATGACCAATTTGATACTAAGTTATCCATCGTATGACTTTATTACTTAAACGATTAGTCCTTGAACATATGTGTAAGTCCAACGAGACACCAAAAAGTCTATGGCTTCACTATAAGGAAATAATTGTAATTGGTTAAAATAGCTTAGCTTATAAGCTAGATGACCGCACTGAGTAGCTAACGTCAGCTAATGACCAACTAACGAGTTGTCGACACAAACATGGTTTGTGGGTCATGTAATTTAGTGCCCGATTATTTCAATTTCGCTTTCCGATGTGTAGTAGTTTATCCACTTGTTAACAGTAATCAAGTTAGGATCTTAAAGCTGAAGGGCTAGAAGAAATAAAAAAGGTGGTTTGATAGTTCAGCCGGATGCTAACTTGTTAGCCTCCAGTGTTCGCTAAACAGTTATGGCAACTTAAAATGGAGTTTACAGCTTGTCAGACAGGCGCTAACATTTAAGTGTGAGCTTAGCCTTTTCTCTCTGTCGAGCTAAAGTAAGTTAAACTAACATATTGTTTGCGCTGCATGGCTTATCATATCTTTTTCAGGCTAACACCAAAAAACGTTGGCTAGCACTTATCAAACGTTTCTAACGTTAGCTGAATGCTAGCTAACGTTTGTGTTGTCAAGCTAAAGTTAGTCGTAATCAAGCTAACGTTACTTTTTTGTACGGGCTGCGACCACTGAAACATAGCGTTAAATTTACATTTAATATATATTGACCTGATAAAACTGCCTACTTTGAATTGAATTATTTTAAACGGTGTAAAAGTCACCGTCTATTGCATTGAGAAACTAATAGCCACACCCTTCCTTTCGAAACCAACTACGCTGTAAGTTGTCAGGAAATTTAGTTCATCTGTAGTTCATTTATTAAACGCCAACATTTAATTACGTCGTTAACATATGAGATCATGCTTACACAGGATAGACTTTTAAAATATTTTATTAACGGATGTCAACCAGAGCTATGTTTATACTTTCTGTAAAAGTTAACTATTTGCTCCCGTCTGGTTCGGACATACATGGGACACAGTTTTCTGTAGGTTGAGTAGCTGTAATGGCCATACTAAGCAAAAACCACTAACTCGACGTGTTTTAGACTAACATATTTTGGACTATTTGTGTGACAGCCAGCAACAGGTCTTTCAGGGAATATGTATTTTTTTGGTTATGTAACAAGTGACATTCTCCTGTTGACTTTATAGAGCAGATCCACTCAGCACTTAAGTTAAAGTGGCAACATAAAGTGATCATCAGCTCACCCTGTGATTGCACACGCAGCACAGCAGATGATAGTGATAATTCTTTTTAACTGCCTGTTTTTCCCCACTGTATGTTTACCTTTCGAAACAGATACTAGTTTCGCTGTGAATTAATGCTCTTATATGTAGATCAGTAATGCAGTGCAGATCTTATTGTGATCACTTTAACATTTGATTTAATTTAGGGACAGTTTCCTGCCTGAACAGTTTTGGTGTAGCCTAGCTTTTTGGCTCCCAACCCTCCCACCGACCCTCAGCACCTGCCCGCTGACATCAGTGTACCTGAGGATCTGCCGGCCCTCCCTCCCCAGATGTAGAGGGAGTTGTCATCTGCAACAGCCGTATACACAGTAGGTTAAGCTATTTTCACAGCATGAATTCCCTTTTTGTATCACAAGTAATTTGCAAATTGTGGTTGGCGTTAGTATATATTTTACTTACTGTCTATAAATGTGCCATCAAATGTTTATTTGTTGCTCCTTACAACAGGGCATTGATTTCACCAAAGCTAGATAGAATCTGTTAGTAGGATTGGTGAATGTTTCAGCTTGAGTTCATGGTACTTGAAATGTTTGAGTTCAGGCTCATATCTAATCAGGGGAAGGCTCAGGTTTCTTATCTGATGTTAAGGCTTTGAAGTGAACTGCAACACCCGCATAAATTTACATTTTAAACACAGTATGATTTGCCTTTACGCACTTGTTTAGGGTAACAAATGCATCAGGCACACGTCAGTGTCACCTCCTAGGTGCACCCCTCCCTCCCGCAACCCTGGTAATGATTTCAGTGTCGTGGTCGTGCATGCACCCTCTGATCTCTATTTTCTGTTTGTATGGCGTACTTGAGTAGAGGAGAGTCATCACAATGGCTCTTTGTAAAATGCCTCGTGTGCCTCTCTCACACTGTGGGTTTCTGGTGCTGCTTCATGCGTTGTAGTTAGAATTGCAAATGCCGGTCGAGTGTGACAGAGTGGTTTTTGTATTGTTTGTCTGAACGTTAGACAAAGGTTCCACAGACACAGTGTGATTAGTAGATTCAAAGAGGTTCTTAAATGAGATTTTACTTTGCATCATCCCCACTTTGACATTTGTACATCAACTGAGGATTACATTTGCATGTCAGAATAGCATTTAAAACAGACGTCCTCAAAAGCACTCCTTTAAAACTTTTCACATGTGTTAATGTACATGTTTGTGAACAGTATTGTTATGTGATTATTGGCTGCCTCACATATATTTTTGTGCGTGTGATTAAAAAAATATCTTATTTCACACCCCCACTCATTCAAATGTATCAAAGTACACAGCGAATGAGGCAGGCTGAAATATGAGTGTGAGGTGGCGATTTTCCCAACATTCATTGTTGCATTCACAAGACAGCAAAATACAAAAATACAGTTGTATCTGGAAATGGACAACACAGGAATTTGTGTTACTCAATAACTTATTAGGGCTGGACCCAAATAGTAGGAAATTCAGATATTCATTTGTTAGATATTCACCCTTCAATGTAGATCATTAGTTTTCTAATTATGTTTGCATTAACACAACTTTAATTTAAATAAAATGAGGGGATAGAAAGGCAACTTCTCAAATTGGGTGCCTGACCTCCCTCTTGCTCACCACAGTGAACGTCATGCCTCTACTTTGATGTGGTAATGTGTGACAGCCCTAATAATAATTATTATTATTATTATTGTTATTGTGAACAGAGCTGTCTGTTTTCATCTTAAACATTTTCATACCTGTGTCAGTTCTTAATACTGCTAATATTTTCTAGGCCACATATTCTCTGAACTATGTCAGGTTGATGGAGTTGATGATGGGTCATTCTCTGTGCCCTTTATCCTCTGTGTTGTAATGAGAGTAAGCTATTTGTGGCACTGGAACATTTGTGCACTGCCGTTTTCAGGATCTATTGCACTTTTATTGGGTCATATTCCACCACATTATTCTATAGATACACTTAATTATCCAGAGTTGCTAGCAGGTGAGACACTGGTTTGAATTCCTAGAGCCAGTGTATGGTTTCCTTCAGCACTTCTTGAGGGTTTTTTTTAAAGAGGCGACTCCCCTCTCCTCATGACCACTGAAGCCCCATGGTAGTGGGTGGGAAAGAGAGCTAATTTTTTGGCAGAGAAATTACATTTTAATCTGCTAATGTCAGCAGTGATTTTTTTCCCCTCATTGTTGTAGATACTGTGCAGACAGGGCGTTCACACTGCCCCCAGTTTAGTTAATAGATTCACTACTTCCAAGATACATTGTGGATGACGCCAGAGTTTCTGATGTTGTGTACTGCAGCGAAAAAAGTCTTGGGTAACAGACAGTTGAGTTACTGACTCGATGACAGTCTGAAAGACGTGATTTTACGCTAAATAGTGTATTTCATTGTAACTACGAGTGAGGGCTAGGATAATTTCAGATAATTTCAATGAAATTAATTCTTACTGATCTTTGGCATAAGAAAGTGTAGTTGAAAATGACACAGCTACTCTCTGTCTCACTTTATCATCTTTCCTCTGTACTTTCACAGATTCTTGTGCTGTCCAGTGAAGTTGCCCACCATGCGTGAGTACAAGCTAGTGGTGCTGGGATCAGGAGGTGTGGGAAAATCAGCATTGGTAAGTGGGATTCAGCAGAACCGAGTCCATATATTGATCATAGTTTTGTGATAAATGTTAAGGGTGTATTTCTGAAGCAGTGGACAAAATATAAATTAAGTATACCTTTATAAAAATCATATTATCTGGTGTTCAAGTCTGTTTTTTGTTTTTTAAAGAAATGTTCCTGTAAAAAGGTTTCTATGCTTTTTCGTTGCTTTATGAAATGTTTTTTTGTGTGTGTGATCTTAGTAGAAACCTGTTCTGTTAAGTAAAACTCATACATACAGGTCTAAAATGGCACTCTCTATAGTATAAAGGGTCTTAAATGTCTCAAGCTTAACTTGCTGAACTCTACAGAAACCCTGTTACAGGAGTTTTGCTGTGAACAAAAAATAAGTGTGGATATCATCCGTTTCATCATTGTTAAGAAATGAACTTACAGTGCTGTGAAAAAGTTGCCCCCTTCCTGATTATTTTTAAATTTTTAGCATTATTGTAACATGATTAATTGATGGAGATCGTCAAACAAATTTTATTATTACACAAAGATAACCTCAGTAAATACAAAATGCAGTTTTTAAATGATGATTTCATTAGAAAAGCTAAAAGCTGTCCAAACCTGCCTGTCCCTGTGTGAAAAAGTAAAGGGGCAAATACTTTCACAGCACTGAAAATGACTGTATCTTCAAGCCAAAGAAGCTATTCAAGTGTATCGCGTTTGAATGAAGCTACATGCTCATTAATGCCAGTTTTTTATTGGTCCTCATGCTTTTTTTGAAGTTTCCTTTTGCTTCATATGTCAATTCCAGACAGTCCAATTTGTGCAAGGCATTTTTGTGGAGAAGTATGACCCCACAATAGAAGACTCCTACAGAAAGGTGAGCTCAGAAGCACATTATAGACATTTACATATGACATCCTGATCTTTTTCGAAGCAACTCAGTTATTGATTGTAAAAACTCTTCCACTTGTCTGTCTAAAACTATACCTGTTTGTTTTTGTCCAACAGCAAGTCGAGGTTGATGGGCAACAATGCATGCTTGAAATCCTGGACACGGCTGGAACAGTAAGTCAAGTCAGACACGGTTTTCAGATGGAGAAATCATACAGGATTTATGGCGGCTGATGGATTCTCCCTTCTGTTATCATTCTGTAGGAACAGTTCACGGCTATGAGGGACCTGTACATGAAGAATGGCCAGGGCTTTGCTTTGGTGTACTCCATTACAGCGCAGTCAACATTTAACGACCTACAGGACCTCCGGGAACAGATCCTGCGAGTAAAGGACACTGAGGATGTGAGTGGTCTTTGCTTTCAAACATTATAATTTTAATGTTTCTCATCTATATTTTCTATTTCACGCCTACTGTAATTAAAATCAGGTAATGGTATTAGCCATCTCTGTAGTCCTACAACATAAAGACTCCTCCTCGGTGTGTGGAGAGTTTCTCTGCAGTGGTGACCTTTGGTGTTTCTCTC
Source organism: Sandelia bainsii (assembly GCA_032362345.1). Lineage (NCBI taxonomy): Eukaryota > Metazoa > Chordata > Actinopteri > Anabantiformes > Anabantidae > Sandelia > Sandelia bainsii. The sequence continues at coordinate 21,088,706 of JAUMHL010000028.1, read as the reverse complement.
TGTCACCTCTGAGGCTCATCACTCCCTCATTAGAGTCAGCTCTGTGGGAAAGAGGGCAGAGCGAAGGGGGGCAGGAACTTTGTGACAGTGTGGAAATGTCAGGGTTGTTGTTAGATGCTGTCTGCCACATTGAGTCTTGGTCTCTTCATCTCTTGATTTAGAGAGTATACACATCGTGCTGAGCGTGGACTTTATTTATTCATAGCGTGTTTCTTGATTGGTCACGGTTAAGGTTTCACTTCACTAAAATATTTCTGGTCAGAAAGCACAAACATGCGTCTGATAAAGATCATGAAGCACCCTAGTAGACACCACTGACTCATTTATATTTGTTTATGTAACTGTGCTGTACAAATTTAGGATGTTGCTCTGAATTTTGGACCTCTGACATTTTGTTTGAATCACTTAGGTTCCCATGATCCTGGTGGGAAACAAGTGTGACCTGGAAGATGAGCGTGTGGTTGGCAAGGAGCAGGGTCAGAACCTGGCCCGTCAGTGGAGCAACTGTGCCTTTTTAGAGACTTCAGCTAAATCAAAGATCAATGTTAATGAGGTAAGATGGAATAACACACAGAGCATGTATGTGATATTTATTTTATTTATTTATGTGAAGTTTATCTGTATCGTCTATAGTATGAACAAGTGCAAAATACAGAGCAGCACTAAACACCGACTGTAGTAATAGAAAAATGTAAAATTCAGTCACAGGCAGTACCCAGGACTTAACATTTAATTCCTTAAAAATGACAGTGGTGTGTTCCTGTCATTTTTCTGTTGAAAATGTTTTATTATATAGTTATATATCTTCACATGAGGCTAGAATGATGTAGGTGAATAGAAACCAAAGCCTGAAGAGTTTGATTATTTGAAAAAGAAACCATATGAAAGTCTTGAGTCATACATTTCTGTTTCAGTGTCAGCAAAAATGGATTTGTATTGATAACCACTTTCCTAAGTGGCTTTGGTTAATATTGAGAACTGCAAGTCAGACTTCACTTCCATTTTATGAGGAAGTGACTAAAATGGCATCAGTGACTTTCCACTGTGATCGCAGAGGCAAAAGCGTTGAGACCGCTGAACTTTCTCCTTTGCAGATTTTCTATGATCTGGTGCGACAGATCAACAGAAAAACGCCGATGGAAAAGAAGAAGACAAAAAAGAAGTCGAGTTGCACACTGCTCTAAAATGCCATCCCACAGTAGCTCCAGGCCAGGTGAGTGGGTGTCAGAACAAAATTTATTCCAGACATGTGCAGGGCTCCTGCTGCTCGCTGAGCTCTGAATTATCACTTGACTGTTGTAGGTTTATTGCAATAATTAACAGTAATTTCATTGTTCTTCGCAGAAAGATGACATGTATTGTGTTGTATTAACAGGATAATAATGCATGAAATGCATTTCAGAGCATTATTGGCTGTGGGAAAAATTATAACTCATAAAGTATCTCTGTAAGTCACTTACATTTAAGTGTGCAGAAATTCATTTTACCTTTTTTAAATTTAAATTTTGATCAGATTTGGCTTTTATGTAATCTTTTTTCAAGTTGTCAGCCTGTCATGTGTGTTGTGGCTCCATCTGCTGTTTGTACTGTATCTTAGTGTACAGTGTAGTGTACTTCAGCATTACCTTCCTCTGTCCCTTTGCCTAAAGCATAGCAGTGTTCTATTGTGTTTCTTAGTTTGATATTAAAACAAACCTTAAAGACTTAAAGTGTACTATAGGTGATCCATCACAGTGAACATCATGTCATACTGACTTTTCAGTTAAACTGTGCTGCATCAATTAAAGCAGTAATCATCCCTCATTTTCATACCGGACATTAAAACATCTCTTCCTCATGTACTTCAGTGTAAGAGGTGAGCGGACAAAATACAGACCTTGTGGTATTATCACAAGCCTTTTTAGAACAATAATCCAAACAATAATTATAAATAGATTATATTATAGATTATAAACGGGTTATATGCTTCATGACATTGACAGTGCATTAGAAAAGAGGCCACTATAAACAAAAAACTTAACAGTGAAGGTGCGTAATTATTGAGTACAGACTTGTTTCAGCTGATCCACCTGGAATAAACTCCAGATTCAGTCTGATGCAGCTCAAAGTACCAACTGGCCCAAATTTAATAAGGTCCTCCTCATGTTGAGTATTTAGTAGTAGTTTTTTTCTGTGTTTTTCTCCGACCTTTTTTGTTTTTTGGTAACTGCAATGCTGCAGGATTGAAGCATAAAAACTGGCTTCTACTTACATTTAGCACTTCTCTACCCTCTTTGTTTCCTCCACATTTTTTGATAACACATTGTGACATTATTTTCTTTCTTACTTGCAGAAACTTGTAATGATTAACTGTTCCCCAGTGGATCGTGCCAGCATTCCAAGTCCTCCAGAGCATTTTAAAAAAGGCTGATAGAGATCCTTCACCACTCGCAAAACATCAGGAGACGGCACATACTCAAGATGCTCTTCTCTTCTTTTTAATGGCAAAGAAATCCACCTCTTTTTTGTATTGTCATCCTGATGACGACTGTTTTTGTCTCTTTTTCTCTTCTCCAAGGTGTCTTTCTATTGGAACTATCAGTGTAAAAGAAGAGACCGTGGGTTTTAATCCATATATGGGAACTCAAATGTTTTATTAATAGTAACATCAGTCTGTGGCATAATGTGACAAATGAAACCATGTGAGATGTTGGCCTTTTCATACATTTCTGCACTAACAGTGTCAACAAAGATGCATCATTGTCCATAAGTTACTCGCTCCTACTTACAAGGATGTATATTGATAACATCTTTCCTAAGTGACTTTGTTTTATATTGAGAGCTGCAAGCCTTTCATATTTCCCATAATATATTCTACTTCCATTTTTGCATAATAAAGCTAAGGAAATTAGTATTTTATAGACTGACGGGGGGGAATGGTGCATTCTGATTTGTGTCTTGCAGCTGAAAATATATTGTACTAAACCAACTCTAATATTACTTCTTGTGTTACCCTGTCACAGATGACTTTCCAGCTTTTATGAATGATTAAATTTTAGTACATTTTCATTATTTTTGGTCTTTTTTTTTCCACTTAAAGTGTTGTTAATTGTCTTTAATGTTCTATTTTAATAATTATAAAATTGAATGATCCGTTTTTCACTTGTCCACAGTATATGGGCTGAAATTGCAGGGTGTGAACAAAACCACGTTTTTAATACAGTTTCTCCACAGCAGACTAGCTGAAGCTGGTAGCGCACTGGGCAAGTCCTGCTCTTTGTGTTGTCGGCCTCTAACACGGCCTCGACAAAATAATAGTGTAACTAATGCTTCCTGCTGGCAGAATTGACAGCCTGAGCCCGAGTCAGGAGAGTTTGTACAGAGTTGTTGGCTCAGCTGATCTACAGCTGAGGTTGGAGCCAAAAGAGGAACCAGTGCTCAAGACTGAGCTGCAGACACACAAGAAGTGAGGCGAGGGCAGCAAAAAGCAGAATAGAAACTGATCAGATGGTGGATTTTGGCAAATGGAGGAAGAAGTGATTCAATCAGCTGCTTCACCTCAGAATCATGGTAAATTTAAACTACAAGAAGTAGTATGTATCCTGAAACATACACACACACACACACACACGGATTCATCTGTAAATGAAATATTTCTGAACGTGATGGGGAAAGGTTTCAAATGTACCTTTTAATCTAGCACAGCACTGGGTTGACTTCTGGGGTCTGGCTGGATGGTTCTCATCAGCAGATGCTTCATGTGAATGACTAAAAGTTTGATGAAAAAAGGTGGTTTATAAAAAACAAACATGTTTCACTGATTTGTCTCCAGGTTTGTTAACACCTGACTCCAGTTCATTTTTCTTTGAATTTTTTGGGTCCTCTGGGGGTTTTGGCCCCTGGGCAGTTTCTTATTTTGCCCAGCTGGTAATCCAGTCTTAACCCCAACTGCTCCAGTGGAGATGAAGCAAATCAGATGGTTTTACTTCAGCCTGTGTAATTGAGTGCAGTCAGTGTTTGCTGGGCTGAAAAAAATGATCAAACCTCTGGTACCTGACCTTTTCCACAAAAGTGTTTACTTGGGGTCCCTTGTCACATTTCAGATGTCTGCCAGTACTGCAAAAAAAAAACAAAAAAAACATGTTCTCTCTAACTATAAAGCAGGTCCACCTCAATCACCTACAACAGCAAATTGTCATTTTCTCAGTTTTTAGTACATTTTAAGTGGCTTTTGCTTGTAATGTGGTATTTATAGATAGTTGTTCTCGTGCTTTAGTACTTTTCTTAGTAAAGGCAAAGGGCCAGAGTACATCTTCAAAACAAAAGCAGGTTTGCCTGTTACCCCGAGCCGGGTCAGGGGTCATAGTACCGGTCCAGTTGTGTTACATGTGCTATATGTGCAGGATTATGACCAGTGTAACATCCTCCACCCTCGATACATCTACAGGGGTTGGAGCGGACCTGCAGCTGCTGTTAAAGTCTTGATTCTCTGTATTATCACCGCAGATTGATGAGCGGCAGTAACACCCCTGTCTTGCACCAACCCTGGTCCTCCACCCCGCCCCCTTTCCCCTCCCTCTCCTCCACACGCATGCATACAGACCGACAGGCTACGCGACCCCCCCTCCCCTCCTCCATCATTTTCCCATCTCTTACTCACTCTCTTCCCTACAACAAACATGGCCGCGAAATCTGACGGTGCACCCGTTTCTCCACGAAACGAAATCCCACCCGAGTGTCCTTCCAGGTCGGACCCGCGGCCTCCCCAGCGTCGCCACACCGAGCAGCGCTACTCCCTCCAAGACTGCTGCTGGACACTGTGCGCCCTTTTGGTCTTCTTCTCGGACGGGGCCTCAGACCTGTGGCTGGCCGCGGACTACTACCTAAGGAGGGACTACTGGTGCTTTGCACTGACTCTGGTCTTTGTGATAGTCCCGTCCGTGGTCGTGCAAGTGTTGAGTTTCCGATGGTTCGCCTACGATTTCTCTGAAACCGTGGAGAGCGGCTCGGCTGCGGCGGCCGTGGTGGCGGCGTCGGGAGCGGGGGAGAGCGACTTCAGCACCAAGGACAGCGGCGAACGGGGCGCTGGCCGCACTGCCGCGGCCGGGGTGCTGCCAGGGCCGGGCACCGGGGGTGGAGCCCGGGGCTGCTGCAGAGCCTTCATGTGGCTCTTCCAGGCCTTAATTCACATCTTTCAGCTGGCACAGGTCTGGAGGTAAGTCTGAACACTCATAAGGTGATCTGAGGGGTGGGGGCAACTATACATTCTGCCTCTGTCTTTGAATGGGTGTGTGTGTGTGTGTGTGTGTGCGCTTTATTCACAGCCCAGCATCGCTCCCTGTAGCTAAACGCTTATGAACCGTAATCAGTCAGTTGAAAAGCGAGAGTCAGACTCCACCCACCCACCACCCCAACCCCCCTGACGCGCTTTTAGGTCAATCATCTCCCGGGAAAATCATCGACTCATCCACACGAATCGCCTTATATAGAAAACAAATCCCCTTTTTTCTTTACGTGGTCTGGTCCAGAAGGATCCTGACAGGCGTCTAGTGAGAAATGTCGTGAGAGTTGCTTCCTGTTTGCTGTGATACTGTATGTGTGTGTTCACTGTATCTTCATTGTCTAGTGTATTTGAAGTTGCAGCTCCTGCTGTTCTGTATTGTAAAATCCATATTCTCAAATCTCCCCACAGTTTCAAGTCTGTCCCCCCCCCCCCCCGCTGCGTGCAAACATGTTTTATTTGCATTCATGCTCTGAGACTACAAACAAACCAGTGTACTCTCTGGCATTGCTCTCACATGGATGGGAGTAGGTCTGTAGGTCAGCTACTCAGTCGGTGATGGTGAGGCAGTACTCAAGCTTCAAGTGCTCTGATAGGTTTTGACAGGCTTGAACTGCTGCCAGCTGGCAGGAGGCATTCAACTGAACTGCGGTGGGAGGAGGGTTAGACAAAATTTGATCACATTCAAAGACAAGTTGTATTTAATAGACATGCTGGGTTTTTATAAAAAGGCAACTTATGTATAATAATGAAATCAGATGCAAATCAATTGATGATTTGTGTGTAGGCCTACATAATCTGTCTGTCTGTCTTTGTGGTCTCTCTCTTCCTGCCTCTTTAGACAGCCCTATGGGCAATATATATTGATTCTTTATTTCCTCCTGGAGACTTCGATGCCTGTGTGAACGTGTCCAGGGGCACATTCAAACATTGTGGCAGCACAGAGTTACTGGTAATGCCATTAAAGCTGTTGTGTGCGCTCCGTTCATCGCTGCTGCTCTCAGACCAGCGTGGCTGCACATTAAGAGGATTACTGCTGTGTGTTTTACCCTCAGCTGTTAACGCAGGAATGATCCGTTACTGATACACAGTTAGTCAGGTGAACCGGGATCAATGTGGGCCTGCTACCAGAATGAAATGTGTGTGCACATGAGATGTGATATGGGGTTGTGTTGCAGACTGTGAGATGAAATGGTGTGTGTGCCGTCCTGTGTGGCTGAGTCTTTGACCCTCATTACTGCACGTATGCTCTATTTTCTCAGTGTATTACATCCCAAGGCACGTTTTTGTAGCAGGAACCAGAACAAAAAAGGGTTACACAAACTCCCTTGTGGTTCAGTGGGCTTGTTGACATAGGTCTCCTCTGACCCTTCTCCCCAAGGCAATTACTGAGACACTTATAGCTTCAGTCCTCCGTGGCAACCACCAGTCCACAGCTAGGTGTAATGATACAGATAATGATTTATGCATTGTATATTTGCACAGCTCGAGTAGACGTCACATGTCAACACATTTGTACAGATGTGTGTTTGCACAACTCACATCTGTGTCTACAAAATGATGTCTGTGAGTTATTCAAGGTCACGACAGAACAAGTTGATGGGATGGGGGGGGGGGACTACATATCAGCAAAGCTCAGGAGTTCAACAAGGGATTTACAATCTACTGTAAAGACTGGATTGAAAGCATTTATTTGGATTTCCTTTCTCTCCGCAACGCCTCAATTTTAGATTTCTCTGCAGCCCTCTGACTTATTTCATTTGAAGAGAGATTGCAGACAAGCTTCACATTCTCCCCTTTTGATGGCTGTACTAAAATTAAAACCACAGAGCTGCTTAGTTCACTTTCAGTCTAAATCTAAATCTCAGAAGGGCAAAGCAACCAGCTTTTTGGCGAGAACTACTGACAGCTCCCAGAGTTTGGAATAATGAGTTATGACTTCTGAGGGTCGGCATTTGATGTCCAAAAAGTTTTTGAAGCACAGTATTAAAGCCGAAAAATCTGTTCAGTCTCACTTTTTCCTCTTAACTTAACGCACTGGTGAATGTTTCTTAATTGCATCTGCCTCTGTTGCACAGGTATGTCCACGCTTTGTATTTGGGCGTCCAGAGCCGCTGGCACAGGGACCCCAAACGGCGCCATTACTACTGGCGCATGATGTTTGAGAGCGCCGATATCAGCATGCTGCGTCTGCTCGAGTCCTTCCTGAAGAGCGCCCCTCAGCTCGTGCTGCAGCTCAGCATCATGATCCAGGCCAGTCAGGTGCTGCCACTTCAGGGTTAGTGTCCCAAAATGACCAATCACCGCAGCCATCACCAACATGTCAAAAATAAATCATGACATCAGTCAATAATGAATCTGTAGCCCACGCTGTGCATCGTGAGTCACTTGTGCTCACCTCAGTCAGGTGCCCACCGAGCAGGGCAATGTCTATTCGTGCTGTGCTGTAGTAAAACGGTCACCCCCAGAGCCATTTCCATCTCGTCTAGCTTCTCTTTCTGAATTTCTCTCTTCTGCCTCTCCTTCACTGTCTCCCCAGGGCTTTCAGCTTCTGCTTCACTGGTATCCCTCGCTTGGATGATCTCCTCCTATCAGAAAGTCCTGAGGGACTCCAGAGATGATAAGCTACCCATGACCTACAAGGCTGTCATAGTTCAGATTCTGTGGCACCTGTTCACCATTGGGGCCCGCGCTCTAGCCTTTGCCCTGTTTGCCTCAGTGTTCCAGCTTTACTTCGGCATCTTCATCGTGGCTCATTGGTGCATCATGACGTTTTGGATAATTCAAGGTGAAACAGACTTCTGCATGTCCAAATGGGAAGAGATCATCTATAACATGATGGTGGGCATTGTGTATGTTTTCTGCTGGTTCAGTGTAAGAGAAGGGCGCACTCGCTGCAGGATGCTCATCTACAGTCTCACTGTGTTTGCTGAGAATGTGGCCCTCACCACTGTCTGGTACTTGTACCGCGGCCCTCGTACCTCAGACTTCTATGCCGTCATCATGGTGTGTGTGGTGGCCAGCAGCTACGCTCTGGGCACCTTCTTTATGTTTGTGTATTACTGTCTGCTGCACCCTGATGGCCCAGTCTCAGGGTGGGGCTATATAGTGGAGAAGGAGGTCCCTGTGGAGTCCCTGGCCTCACCAGCTTCCAGCCTTCCCCCTGACCTGGTGAGCAGTCCCCCCAGGACCCTTCAGAGAACTAAAGGGTCAGAGAGAGAGCATGGGCCTGGGGTAGACGGAGACGTGTTTCAGGTACGGCCACCTCGGGGAGCTCAGGCCCCAGTGTCCCATCTCACACCCAGGACAGAGGGGCCTGTCATCCGAATAGATTTGCCCAGGAAGCAGTATCCCGCCTGGGATGCTCACTATATCGACCGCCGGCTGCGTAAAACCATCCTGGTGCTCGAAAGCGCGGCCCCGGTCACACCAAGGATTCAGTACCGCTGTCTGGGCACACCCAAAGAAGTGATGGAGTACGAGACCACCGTGTGATGCGCTGAAGGTGCTGTGACTCAGCTCATTGCCACATGGACGTCCTGCCTTATTTAAAATGGCAGGAGGATGACTCTCACCGAGCAGTCTGTTTCAGCTCCTACTTGATTTCTCTCTACGCTGTCAGGCAGTAGAGACAAGCAGGCAAAGAAAGAGATGGAGTGTGGTGTCCTTATTTTTTGCAAAGACAAAATCCTGTGATGTTGTCTAATGATAATTTGGTTTCTGTATCATTTGTCAGGTTAAGATGAGGTACAGCAAGAAGCTGGTAATAGCAGCAAAACTTGCTTTCTAGTGAACTTAGAGAGGAGCACAGGCAGGTAGAGAGGAGGAGCTGTACGACGATCAATCAGAGGCAGAAAATCCTCCTCAGTGAAGGTGCTTCAGCACATCTTCTCAAGGCGGTCGACAACAGAGACTTCAACATGTATGATTATTTATGGCAGCTAGAACTCAAGCATCCCCCAACAAGGTGTAAAAGAGTCACTAGGAAGGGCATTTAAAGATGGAAAACTTACACTATCATCTTAAACACAGTTTACAATCAATACAACACAGGTAGTAGTGATTATTATTTCCATAGCTTTTCACTCATGTTGAAGGTATCTCTGGGATTTCTGCTTCACATCTGAAGGACAGTTCAAAAGCAACATTTCAGTTGAATGTAAAAACAGTTGAAAATGTGATTATTTGTGACAAGGCTTTGAGCATCAGCAACATTCCTGTGGTACTATATTTGTTTTTTTTTAAAGTAAGCTAAAAAAAAGAGAGATTTGTGTGTGTTTACGGGCAATCTGTTGTTTTTGGGACATGACATCACTATTATTCTAAAAAAACACACCTTCCTCCAGAACGTGTACGTGCTGAACAATAGCTACGTTATGGTTTCCAATATATTTGCAGGATGTATTTTTTGGATAGGACTCTAAACAGTTGTATTTTCATATTGCACCCATCTCACACAGCAAAAGCAACACCACAGACATTAATTTCCATGTAAATTAAACTGTACAATGAAGATAATGTTACAGAGGGACATCACTGGCTATAATGGTCAAAAGCAGACTCTTGTCTGAAAACTGTAGAAAAAAAATGATTGCAGGCTCCAGATTCCTGAACAGAATGGCTTTGGTATTAATGATGGTATAGACATGTGGTACTTATGGTAACATGTTATTTTATATGTCTGTTATTTTCTTAGGGTTTCTTCAAATTCTTCTAAAAAGTGATAAATAATTTGGTAAAAATGTTTGACCACTGTTTAGTTAGATGTGTTTAGTTTAAAAACTGTTGATTTCCAGAGGAATTTCTGTAAAAGAACTCCTTCACTTAAACCCAAGAAAAAGCACAGTTGTACATTTGTGCAAGTTCAGCTGACCTGCTATAAAATCAAGTGTTACCATACTTTGTTTTATCGGGTTGTTTTTCTATAGAATAGTTAAAGAGGGAAACATGCGTGTATGTGTGCGTGCGTGTGTGTGTGAGAGAGAGAAAGCGCTCACATACCAGCATGTGTATGGGTGTGTGTGTGTGGGGGGGGGTGTTCTGCCGTGTGTGTCACTGAGAAATGACAGTTTTGTTGTAAACACTGTCCATTCAGCTCATTTCCCCCCAGATGACACTGAAATGAAAAATAACAAGCTCACAGAGCACCTTTATCACACCTGTTGCAGAAACAAAGCCATGTTTATGGTGCTAGACGTTTGAGTCCATCATGCAACAACCACACAGTGTACCATAAAATCAGCCTGTTGTGGGAGGAGTCGGACGGGGCTGTACCTCAAACACAAACAGAAAGCTAGAATCGAAAAGCCTTAAACTGGTCATGCCAGACTGTTGCTGTTCAGAGCGAGAGAAAAAAAAAAAAAAACAATAAAAAAGAATGTGAAGACAATTTCATTATGTTGTTGTTACTATAATAAAGAGCAATGTGTTGACCTGACGTTTGCTGTGTGTGCTTTTTTACACTTTAGACACACACAGACACTTAGTAAGAGACGATATGAGAAAGAAATAATTTGCTGATTAGCAGTAAACACAAAGTAAAACTGAACCTGATGGAAATATTGATAGCTGTAAAGATATTATGTATATCACAGTACTGGACAAATTGAACTTTTGACCTGATGAACATGAATGCCAGAACCAAATTGCATGACACCCCATCCAATAGTAGCTATTTTGGTGGCACTGGGAGAAAAGAGAGGGAGATCACCAACATGTTTCACAAAATTGAACCTCATATTTAACAACTGAACAGTTTGATTATATCTTGTGTACATTCTATGTCTATGTGTTCATTTATTTAACAGGGAAAAAAGAACTGTAAATGAGCTATAGGTTACTTTACTTTGTAAAGACTAAGTAAGCCCAGAGAAACACGGTAGGGTATGATTCACCAATCAAGCCAAATCTCAGTATATTATGGTATAGTTAGCAACCATCTATACTGAATATGAATTTCTTATTTCTCTATTACAATTAAATGTATTTATTTTTCCCCATTCACAGACATATCAGTATAAAACAGTGTAATTATTGGATACAATAAAAAAAACTCTTTGACATGCTCTTAATGTCTTATTTCTAAACCGTGAAGGAAGGAAGGACCAGGATTTCCATCTATTCTATCAACCACTTATCAACCACTATCAAAAAGCTTTCACACTTCTGTTTCTATCTTGCAGAAACAGTCACTCGTGTGTCATGGTGTTAATCCTTTCTGGTTATGGTTCTTTCTTTCTTTCTTTCTTTCTTTCTTTCTTTCTTTCTGTTTGAACGGAGAGCTGCCAAAATAATTTCCCTCTGGAATTATTAAAGTTTTTTGAATCTTGAATCTTGAATTCCAAGACTAGAGATTAAAGGTCCTAGAGACTATTTATTAGAAAAGGCATTAGTTGTCCTCCCTCTTATAGATCATCAGCTTTTAGAGGTTGATTTGAATTCGAAAATTGAAAAAAATAAATACTACTGTATGAGTAGGTTAAAGCGCTGTGGTTTTACATAATTATAAAAAAATCTATTTAAGGTATTGATACCGAGTATTTCCTTTGTTTCCAGCGCACCGCCCACTATTTCCATCCACCCAATCAGCTATGAGCAATAAGAATATTTTTGCAATATCCAATCATCTCCGACTATTTGCACGCTTTCAGGCGCATAATCACCACCACATCCAATCATGGTGAAGAGGGGCGGGGCCAGTGCTGTGGTACCGGTTACTGGTTGTCGTTGTGTTGAACAGGCACATTTCAAACTAGAATGGCGACCGCTCTCAGCGGTTTGCAGTCCACAGGCACTAACAGCAAACCAGCAAAGACGCACCGAGAGCACCGGAGGAAAGTCAAAGACTCCAAAAGGAGGCAGGCGGCTCTGTTGTTCCTCAACAACATCTCACTTGACGGACGGCCTCAATCTCAGTTTAACGATGGAAACAGCAACCAGAAAACCGCCGAGGAGCATCGACTCAGGGGCAGAGACGGCGGCGCGGCGGTCGTGACCCCGTCAGCGTCTAGCCAAGCACCGGTCGCCCAGGTGACAGAACCCGCTGCAGCCGGTAGTGGCTCGTCCTCCAGTTTTCCAGGGCTGCTCAGTCCTACTCGGCCTTCTTTGGTAATGTCTCCAGGACCTGCCGGGGAAAGTGCTGTGGGTGCCAACGAGGTATTTTTGGAGGGTGGTAGTGCGGCCGAGACGTTAACCCCGGACACCCCTCTGTCCCCTGTGCCCACCGGCCACCAGCACTGCTCCCGTGTCAGGTCAACGCCCGCCGCACTGAGCCCGGCCCCGGCCAGTAATTCTGTGGATTTACGACAGAGGTGAGTATATTAGTCGTTGTCGGGCCTTTAAAACTGCTGCTGACTTCCGCATAAAATGAAACCAGCATAAAATGAAACCAGCAGGTATCACACCAGTTCACTCTCGGTCTTATGAAGTAATGTGACCAGCATTTTCTATAGTGTGCAGACATTTAACCTATATTTAACCTACAGTGTACGCAATTTGATGTGTAATTGATGAGAATATCTGTACATTTGTATTTAGTGTTACAGTATTATAATTCTATTATAATTAAATAAAATCTTTTCTCTTCTGTTGAACACTTCTCCATTGTGTCCTGGATGTAAATCACAGTCAGCTGCCTGCTTTAAAATTTGTATGAGTTACCAGATTTATGATGTGAGGTGCTGTTTGGTCAAAACACCTAATCAATCTTAGTCCTCTTGTATAAGGAGAGCTGGTTTTAACCTTCTACTCTGACCTGACTAAACCTCATTACAGTTTGAGTGAACCTTGTCATGTGAAGGTTTTTTATTTAGTTGGTGCCAGATTGAATGAAGTGGTCTTTGTGTCTTTCTTGCTCTCTGCTCAGGTTAAGGAATGTCTCCGGTTCTCCTGGACCCAAGGTGCCTAAGAAAGTCCACTTCATCAAGAGTATGAGGCAGTATGATACCAGAGGATGTAGGTGAGTCTCCAAAAGGCATTTACACACAGAACACAATAGAGGAGTATGCGAATAACTACACAATGTTTCCTGTTAGAGAAATGCAAAAAAACAAACAAAGGCTGTTTCAGTTTGCACGAGCAGTTATCCTCCTGATAGTACAGTAATAAGCTGCTTAACTCTGCCGCACAGACTTAGTTAGGCGTGCAGGAGAGTAACAGTGGTACAGCTGCTGAGTGGTGATTGCTACAGTGAATTTAATCACCCTTGGAAGCTTAGCAAAAGCAGTGTGGAAATGTAACACCATATTGCACCAACAGTGAGATAACCCCCGATGCAAAACAGGACTGAAATATCACACTGTAGACTGTTTGTTGACCTAGTTGATCAGTGTTAGAAAACAAGGGTGAGTAAGGGGGATATTTTTATGAAAAAGTACTATGTGTCACATAGTTGTTGTTTTTTTCCACAAACCATGGGCTGTTGAATTCCATTTTAAAATTTAATTTCTTTACAACATTTCATTACCTAAGACAACTCCACATTCATCACCCACCCACGTTCAAATACGTCATGTGTTTTCTGCTGGTGTGTGCAAAACAGTGATGTAGCAGTCCTTAACTGCCCCACAGGCCTGTTTCTCTTTCTGTTTGAGGCAGCCACACATTATGTGTCTGAAGAAAAGTCGTCTAGGTTATATAGCTACGGTAATGAACACCAGGAGATCCTGTGTTGCGATATTGCCCCATGTAAGAGATTTGATATCTGTCCCTCAAGGTCTGACCTGGGTGCTGAGGAGCCCCGGCAGAGACTTCTGACTGTATGTTATTGATTGGTGTTTTGTGAGGAGCTGAAATTCCCAGTGTTTGTGAAGTTTTATTAGTTCCAAAATGCACTGTTGTATTCACTGGTTGTGGTGTTAATATGTACTCTATAGCCCCAGTGTTTAGTCCACATTTCTGTCTAAACAATGCCATTTTAGTTTGTTGGTTGCTTGTTGTAGGTTTGATCTAGTCCAGTTCTTAGCCCCAGTTTGTGCCTCTCACGTGTTAACATTACATTTGACCCACAGGGATAAACACATGAATTTTCTAAAAATATATAACCGACAATCTTTGAAAACCTCAGCTGGATACTATTACTTTATTAGTTTATCTACAGAAAATTAATCATTAAACATTAATCAAAACAACCATTTTGATAGTAAGTAAATGCTTTAAGTGATTTCTCAACAATTCCACTTTCTCCAGTCTCTGATTTTTTTCCTCAGTTAAACTGAAGGTGTTGGAAAACAAGACAGGGTATTAATTTCAATATTTTCTGATGTTTTACATCTTGAACACCTAGATCCATTCATTGATAAAATAACTATTAATAATTTTTTGTGACATTAGTTGCAGCCCCAATATGCTGCATAAAGCTTTTGATATGGTGGCTGAAAATAAAATTGTTCAATTTTCAAAATATTAATGCATTATTTTGTACGAAAAAAATCTTGAACGTAAATATTGAATGTAAATATCGTGATTGTTTGGATTTCGAACAACAGTCATCATCTTTTTTTATCTATCTAATTTTAGGAAAATCAGATGCTTTGCTCAAAGATTTTTATCATCGATTTGTCTCATTCTTATGTTCTCAAGTAATCAGTTGCCAGAAAAAAGTCACATTTCTTGATTGCAGTTATCCACAGTTTAAAGTGACACTTTTAGTTATCAAATTATCAAGTCCAGAACTCAAAGATACTTATGTTATAACAGGAGTCTTAGAAAACAAAGAAAGCTATAACTAGCTAGTTTTTGGTGTTTTGGATTTAAAAAAATAATGTTTGATTGCCAAAATAGTTAAAGATCAAGTATATGTTTGTTGAATCGTTTGACTCTGCTTACTTCGGAAATACATGAAAGGCACAAACTGGGGCTGATGCGACCGTCAGGTTTCCCCCCTCCTTTAAGCTTTAGATTGATGTCGATACAGTAGCTGTTTTGCTTTTATACTGATCCACACAGAAGAGACTCTGTG
Source organism: Sandelia bainsii (assembly GCA_032362345.1). NCBI lineage: Eukaryota > Metazoa > Chordata > Actinopteri > Anabantiformes > Anabantidae > Sandelia > Sandelia bainsii. Next base: position 21,073,488 of record JAUMHL010000028.1, on the reverse strand, counting down.
ACTGATTTTGCTGTCACTGCAGCTCCAGCACTGATGAGTGTTGTGTGTACAGTAGTTGCTGAGTAACAGTGGCTGTCATAGTTGCTTGTAGACTCACACACCATCTGTTTTGTCTGCCTGTACTTCCTGTGTCCTGCAGGATCGTGCTGATTTGTGCCAAGCGGTCGTTATATGCTGCTTTCTCAGTGCTGCCCTATGGAGAGAGTGCACACATCAGGTATAAAGAAAACACCATCCCAAGCAGAGAACACTCATCCTTTGCTTTTATGTTCTCATCATCTTCCTGTGTGATCCATATCATTCTCAGGAAAGAGCTGTGTGTGTGCGCGCGCGTGTGTGTGCGCGTGTGTGTGCGCGTGTGTACGCGTGTGTATCATGTGGTGAAAATAACATAAATGTGACTTTTTCTGAAGCGATCCTAAGCTGGAGGCTCAGAGACAAAGGCTTTCCTCTGTGGTGGCTGCTGACCTGCTTCCTTCCCTGGAAGGTGTGGAGCTAGGCGCCATTGGCAAGGTCAGTGTACATCTGATATTTACTGTTGTGATGAGAAACAGAAAACACAGAAATACAGGCATCATTCACATAAATCAGCTTGATTCAAAGCTTTTTTTGTCGGTCTGTCCTCCTCAGACGGTGTCATATGCTCAGTTCCTTTATCCAACCAATGCTTTGGTGAGGCAGAAGAGCGGCGGGGGGCCAGAGACCTGCACAGCTCAGACCCTTCAGTCAGGTCTCCGTGGCAACGGGCAGAGGAACTTCACCCCTGCTCGTCTGAACAACTGTGTGGCGCAGGAACCAAGTATGACTCTTACAGGCACACACCTGATTCTTCTCCCTTTAGCCGACCTCAGATGTGGTTACACTTGTTCTCATTATTATTTTGTGTTTTTCAGATATGGAGGAGGTGGCAGAGTATGACCCGAACCTGCTCAGTGACCCTCAGTGGCCATGTGGGAGACACAAGAGAGTTCTGATCTTTGCCTCATATGTGGTGAGAACCTACTTTCAATGTGTTTACATGCACTCGGGTAACTGGGCTTGCAGCCAGCTTTTTCCAGTAAGCTGATTTCTTAAAGCGTCATGTAAACAAGAGGTAGGCTACTAGGAAAAAGTGAAAGTAAAGTGAGAATGCTTTCAAAAATAATGCAATGAGTGTACAATAAACAGGTAATTAAATGAATTCAAATTCTACTGGGTGCACATTCAAGTGTCTTGGAGAACTTGCCTTAGTCTGTGGCTGTAGTCTTTGCTTCTGTCTCGTCATGTAATCCCAGACTGAGTCTGTGATGTTGAGATCAGGGCTCTGTGGGAAACATAACATCTGTTGCAGGACTCCTTGCTCTTTTTTGGGGGATCAGATGCCTCTGTGAGGGTTTCTTAAAAAACTATAAATAGTCTTACATTTTAAGTCATTTCATCTTCAGTGTTTCCTTTTGTCTGGATGCATTTTTCTGCTGCTTATTATTTCACAATAACCACATAACTACAGTAGATTTTTTGTGGCCTGGTTTCTCCGAGCAATCTGACTACGTTTCATATGGATTGTGCTTTTCCTGATTCAGAAAACAGGTACAGGGATTTTGCAAGTTGTGAGATTTGTCTGTAAAAATGAAGCCGTTCTAAACTAATGCCCAGGCCTGGTAGAGAGTAAAATGCATCCATTACGTTAAGTTTAGATGATTTTATTGCTGATCAGCACACCCCATCACGAGACTGTAAACTGTAGCATAAGTGTATTTGAAACAAGCCTCACAGAGACACTTTATAGGCAAAACTGTGACGCTTTATTGTTGTAATTCATACTGACACAAGGCTCTCTGGTTTGTTTTTTTGTCTTTGCAGACGACTGTTATTGAGTATGTGAAACCATCTGACCTGAAGAAGGACATGAACGAGACGTTCAAAGAGAAGTTTCCTCACATTAAGCTCACACTGAGCAAGATAAGGAGGTACATATTTATACTGAATTCAATTCCCCTTTAATTTTCAGACTTTTCTCTGAGAGTCTTTTGAAGCTCTGACCTTTTTGTGCTTCATTATGTTTCCTGGTGTTTCTTAAAATGTGGTTCAGAGGACTCACACAGTGCATTCTGTCACAGTGTCACGATTACTAAATGTGTCTTCTCCCCTTGTCCACACTAGCCTGAAGCGGGAGATGAGGGCCGTGAGCGAAGAGTGTGGTCTACAGCCGGTCACGCTATCAATGGCTTTCGTTTACTTTGAGAAGCTGGTGCTGCAGGGTCGCCTCAACAAGCAGAACAGGAAGCTTGTGGCAGCGGCTTGCGTACTCCTGGCTGCAAAGGTTAGCAGTGATCTGCGGAAGCCAGAAGTCAAACAGCTCATTGACGTGAGTGAATTTTCCACACACACAGATCTCATTGTTGGAGAGTGGAAACATAAAACAGGAAAATGTTGACTTGTCGACTTGTCACACTCCACATGCTAACAAGAGGAGACAAAGTGGTAAAACCTGTAACACATGTTGGAGCCAGATCAGTTCTAATATCAAGTCTTCTTTTAACACTCCACATTATTCAGGGTTGAAACATGTTCTTTACAGTGATAAGTAAATAAAGGTTTTTGGGTAGTTAAATTACTGAAACTGGAGAGTAGAGATTGTCACACCCAGCAGCAGTCGTTAGCTTTGCTGCTAACATCTCCTTTTTAATCTGACTTACAAACACACACATCTTGTCCTGCATTGTAGCTTGTTGAACAAGCCAACACATCAGTTCCACTGCTTCTCTCTACCCATGATTTGTAGCTACACAGCAGGTTCGTCCACTTTGTCTCTTGCTTTCCTGCTCAACCTCACGCAGTCTCCCAGCTACTGTCAACAAAACACAGACCCGCCTCTCCACCTGCTCAGTTGAGCAGGATTTCTGCTGTTTCTCCAAAGACCATTTTTCCTTTAATATAAAGCTAACAAAACATTGAAAACAAAAAACAATGGACATTCTTATGACTACAAGAAGAATAAATAAATGTGATTTCAGTTTAACTTAAAGGAATTAGTCAATAATTTTTTCATCACTGACATCGTGCAGCGATCTGGTTTAATGCTACTCATTGTCAGAGTTGGTTTTAGTAGGACACAGTAGCATGACGGATGGTTTGGAAGTGTGCAACAACTACCCTAGTGACAGACAATGAGTTTCCTATGTCATCTTCACAATAAAAGTCACACCTCATTTCGCCAGCTGGATGGTTTTATATGAACTAGCAGCAGTAGCAGTAGTATGTCCACTTTGCACTATCAGTATTTTAATATGGTTCTGCTACAGAGCCAGTTAACATTAACAAACTGAACTTTGCTAGCAAATGGTTATATAGTTAGATTTATCAGAGCAGCAATGATAAAGTGAATGACATATTAATAAACATGTACATAAACATTAGAGAAAAGAGGTTGGAGAGTTAAAATGTTCGCCTTATGAGTGAATATGATTGGACATTACTATCCACACGACTGTGAAGGAGCTAGTCGTTGTATAACGAACAGCTCATGTCAAGCAACTAATGTGAGCGTTGGTCTACAAAGACTGCACTTCACAAGTCATTATATCATCAATGAAATCATCCTGATCACTATTAACAAAATAAACACTGCATAAGAATTAAAATGCCACGAGAACAGAGGAAACATCAGCATCAATCATTTCACTTTTCATTATGAACAATCATCTGCATATTTTTGACAGTAAACACATCATATTCCTTTTTGATTCTCCTTCTCTTTTTCTCCCCTTGGACTAGCAGAAGCTGGAGGAGCGTTTCCGAATCAACAGACGGGAGTTGATTCCTCTGGAGTTCCCGGTGCTGGTTGCCTTGGAGATGGGACTTTACCTCCCTGAGAGCATGGTCATGCCGCACTACCGCAGACTGGTGCAGCAGGGTTAGACTGGACACGGTGATGTCTGACATGCTGCAGTAACACCAGCAAGTGTGAGTGCAGTAAAATAATGTGGACTGACGTGAGTGTGTGTGTGTGTGTGTGTGTTGACCAGTTTATAAGCTGTCCTGTTTGAAACAAATAATTGTGGTACTATTTATTTCCTGTCAGTCATCAGAGTCAGTCACTCTATGAAAAGAATAACTAGTTTACACTTGTTGGCAAATGTTTCAGCCTCGATGGCTCACGTGTCTGTCTGAATGTCTTTTTGTACGTGTGATGTTGATCCAGTCATGAGCTCTACGTTAGAGATGTTCAATTAGCACGTTAGTTGTGCTTTTATTTTGAATTCTTGTGACCCATTTTCTTGGTACATCATAATATTCTTCACCTCTATTTAAATTAATTGTATGTTGTGATGTGGAAAACTTGCACCTTTCTCATTACTATACAGCCTGTATAGTATTTATTACGACAAAGAACAATACAGTTGATTTTGTAAAAGCCTTTTTAATCCACTGTGACATTGAAGCATTTTTAGCCATTAGACTTAAACATGAAACTGTAGCTTGTGTGTGGAAAACATGATTTTAGTTTTACTCAGTTTTTAGAGAAGAAAGTGGCCTTTAATTTATTTGTACTGAATGCGCCACTGTAATCCAGTCACGTTTGTGTAGTTAATAGAAAGAAAATATTGATGTGGCAGCTCTGTGTTATTGGTCGAGAAACTGTGCTAATATACTGTATAACCACTGTGGTGTCACATGCAAGCAAACAGGATTATGGAGACATTATTTATAGTAAATGTGTTTTTTATGGTTCACGTCATTACCCAGGAATATATTGTTGTGACATGCACTGGAATTTATTCCTCAATAGTCTGTTTAGTTGTCATAGTTTTAATTTCTCAGGAATTTTACTTTCTCATATCTTTGAATGGCTCATACAATCTAACCCAAAGAAATTCAGAAGTGCAGTTGAAACTGTAGCTATTATTGTTGAAGACCGTAGTGTTTTGACAGAATGAGAAATCAAATCATTTGATGTATGTGTTGTTTCCACAAGTATCAGATGGTATTAACCTGACTGCAGTACTTATTCTTCTGATTTTTGTGCCATTAAGTGTAGATGTGTGTGTGGGGGAAAAAGTGCCTGAAACTACAGTGGCAGTGGAATGATTTACCATTTTAAGTGATATTTAGCGTTGACATTTCGTCCAGATGATTCTGAGATCTTTAAATGTTAAGCTTCTTGTCTGGGACAGATAATCATGAACGTCTTAGTCAGAGATGAGATGGTGATTCAGTTTTCTGTGTCTGCGTCTGCAGTGGTGAGAAATGTATCATCCAAATAGATCCGTGTAACTGCAGAAAATGTATCTGTATGGTTTGTGTCACACTGTAAAATGAATGTTTTTGAAATATATTTTCAGACACTGAAATGCCTTTGGAGTTTGTTCTTTCAAGTCAACCAATCAATAATTTAGTGTGTATGCAGCAGTTTTCATGTCTTCAGGGTGGTTTGGGTATTAAAAGTCTGACTGCAAAGAAAATAAACAGAAGACAGTGTTAGTCATCATTTTACTTTAACTTTTTACTTTGCGTTAGGACACCTGGGGCACGTAGGGTACATGTTCATACATTAATTCAACACACTGTCACAGGATGAGCACACACGGTCAGCTGAATGGGCGTCTTACTTACAGTTTCTACTGTATTATCCATAATCCTTATGTTAATGTGTAATGGTAGCAAAACAAGAGAAGCAGCTAAATAAATACTTTAAATAATGTGAAGGGTTCTTAGTCCAAACTCATGTCTTCATCGTCATCTTTCTTGTCTTTGGAGTCTCCGTCCTGGTCCGACTTTGGCTCTGTCTCCATGGCTTTGGCAAAAGCCTCCACATCTGCAGAGACAAATGTCCATATTTAGCAAGTAATTTTCATTATTCATTTATTTTTCTTGCTTAGTTACTATAGTCTATGAAATATAAGATCAGTATGGTGAGGAATCAGTGCTCACCTTTGTTTTTGTGTAAAAAAAAAAAAAAAAAGGACCCAAATAAACCCAGTTTACACTCAGTTATATATATTGTATAAGCATTAATGAGGCTGAACCAGGTTCATTTGAATTGTTTTATACCGTTGGATACTTTTTTCAATACATCATATTTTAATGATCAAATGTTTTGTATGCAAAATCTTGATCTGCAAAGTAACAATTAACTAAAACTGTCATAATATTATTATATTTCCCTTTGACCTCTGAAGTTAAACTATTGTGACTTAATTTGAAAATACTCAAGTAAAGTACAAGTACCTCACTTTTGTAGAATATTAAATGTACTTATTAACATTCCACCACTGATTAAAAAGTAACCAGTTATGTTTTCTAAGTGTATGACACTATCCTGCATAAATATAAAACCTGAATGAATGTGATGTTGGTAAAACACGGACCTCCTTTGTTGGCCGCATCGACGGCATCTGCAGGCAGGCCAAACTGGTTCATCAGCGGTCCTAACTGCCCCGACGCCAGAGCGCTGCTGAACATGCTCATAGCCTGCAGAGGGACAACAAATACCAAGAGTCAGGGTAAATTACCAAGAGCAGAGAGTCTCACAATCACCATAAACCTGCTAAAAGCAAAATAAAGCATCTCATACTTCATATGCTGTAAAACCTCATATTGAAGTAAACAAGCCAAGAGTAGATTGTGTGTTTATCACATAAGCCTGAAACTAGTAAACAACCTATAAATATAAGGTTAATTTGATAGAATTGCTACAGGGTAACAACACGGTTTAAATCTCAGTTAACAGTAACACTTGGCAACTAAAAATCAAATCTACAGCTCTATAAAAATACAAGGCTCGTGTTAAATAGCAAATCAAGCAACAGAAAAAACGTTTCCATTCAAAATACTAAGAAATAAACCTGTTTTCAAATTATACTGAGTTAAAAACAGAGGGTAAGCATTTCACCTGCTGAAACTGAGGCGAGCTGAGCGTGTTGTGGAGCTCCTCTGAGCTCTGAGGCAGGGACTCCCCAGAGGGCAGGTAGGGCATCAACCTCTGCTGCACCTCAGGATTTGCCAGGATGGGAGCCATGATCTCGGGTGTCAACACGCTGGCGAGGTCAACTGCAGGTGACAAACGCCAACAAAACACATTTGAGTATCAGTCCAAAACCCAAAGATATTCACTCTGCTATCACATATGACAAAGAAAAGCAGCAAATCATCACATCTGAAAAGCTAAAATCAGAGCATGTTTCCACTCTCGCTCTAAAGATGATGGCTGAAAGAGTAAGTCATCTTTTTATATCACCAGTGTCTAATTTTATCAATGGGTTAGGATAACTTTGTTAGAAATTTGAACCACTGAAGGAAAATATCTGCACCTACAACTTGTCGTCCATCTTAGTTTTCACTCATATTGTTGTATTTGATCATTTTTTTCCTTCACAGAGGAACTGTAAGAGCGCAACCAACAATGAATAATAAACCAACACTAATCTGTATTAAAGGTGCCACACAAATCAAGTTTACATTGTCTCATATTGTAGGTCCAATATTCTCTGTTCTTTTGGCTTTCGTTTGTTCTCCAACATCTCCTGAGGGAAAGATTCAGCTCTCTAACTGCTAATAGTTAACTGCACCTAAATGCTCCACATTGTTCGCACTAATTTTGTTTGCCCGCTGCACAGGGTTTATCGAGGCTCACTATAAAAGAGCTGCGAGTGGATCAAACTGTTGAATCTGTAAAACCAAAACAATCAGCTGAAAGACTATAAATCTCCTTGGAGCTGAGAGGAACAACAGCGTCTTGTAGTAATTCTTCATGGGTCTATCTCCTTTCATACAGAAATATTCATGTGATGAACTGTTCATACATATTTTGATTATAGCTTCATAAGGCCACAGCTCATTTTGCATTCTTCATTTCTTTCATCCCGTTCTTGTTCCTTCTCTGGTTTACACTGTGAATCTGTAGGCGAGGCGACGGTGATAAATCATGTCAGTGAAGCAGAAAGGATGGAGACTTGTGCCTAATGTCGTGTGGCACAGTAAAATTAAATCCAAACAGCAACAGACTGCGGTGTTTGCAGAGGGTTCCTGCTTCTGCAACAATCTGAATTTATTATGTCAAAATGACACAGTATTACACAAACTGCTGTGTTCACAATACTAATTATTTACTGCATACTAAGTTGAAATTACACTAATTATGCCTATTTATGCATTTCCCCTTTGGTGGTTCTTTAAGTTTTCGTCTCATCTCAGCTCTGACGAGAACAGTTCTTCGTCTGCCTGAAGCTACACTCACTGCGGTCGGTGTCTCACCTCCCTGTCCGCTGGCAGGTACGTTCATGGTGGCCAGGATGCTCTGCAGGTCTCTCAGCTGGATGGGCTGCGTGGGGTTGGCTGCCCCCACAGCCAGAGAGGACACAGCAGGGGAGGAGGGGGTGGTGGCTGTGGGGGAGGCGGCTGAGGTGGCGGAGGGAGTGATGGGAGTTGTGGGCACCTGGGAGGAACCGAGCCGACTGGCAGCAGAGGTGGAGGTGGGGGTGACTGCTGTGGACGGACTAAAGGGAGAGAGAGAAAAAATATGTTCTGTACATCTCACATGACTGGACACCAAACCAGCACTAGATACTAATATAAATCATCAACCTGTCGTTTTTTATTGATCTTATGTGACGAACCAAATCTAGTTCTGCTTCAGTTACTTCCTACATTTCTGTGGATGTGATTCAACAAGCTCAGAGAGGAAGAGTGAACTGAAGTGATATGTTTATAACGTGAGGGTTGAGAGAACACTGATAGAATAAAAACCAGAGATTTAAGTTATTCCAGTTACTTCTGATTCTAATCTACTAATGTAACTAGAGCAGAAAACTGTTTGTCAATTCACTGATTCAATGATCAACAGAAAATTACTGGCAACTGTAAGTATAATACTGCCCTACAAAGGCAAAAAGCAGTAACTACATTTTTGTTCAAAATTGAGTTTAATGTTTATCTGATTTTCTCAGATCAGTTTCACAAAATAAAAAAATGTGTAATTTCTCTGAAAAATTGTTTAAATTTGGCATTGACTGGGTTTTACTTTAGTTTCCCAAACAAATTATTTGTACAAATAGACACAACCAACCTTTGCTAAAACTAATGCTAAAGATAGTTATTGATTTCCCCCCCATGTTCATCTCTAAATAAATACATTTCTATTTTGACAGTATTTTGTGTGGTAATTCACATTATTAAATAAGGCACTTCGTTCCATTCAAAGGACGCTCTGAATATATAATAAGAAATTACTTTTGGCTCGAGGAATAACTACATGACAATTATTTAAAAATCTATTTGCATAATTGTGTATATCATCAGGATACTGCAATTGGGCAGAAAAGGAACGTGGTGTCCCTAATAATAAATAAACAAATAAAAGTAAGCCATAGTGGAATTTAACTTCTACCGGAAGCCAAAAACTACCTTGTTGAGGAGTTGCTTGCTGCAGGAACGCTGCTGCTGCCCAGGAGGTTGGCCAAGCCTGGACCAGCGAGCGCCCCGAGACCACCTGATATTCAGAGAAACAGCCGCATTATTCTCCTGAGAAACTAACGGGATTATTTTTCAATATAGCAAAAATATCAGATCATGTCAGCTCTGCAGCTTGAAGAATCATTTAAAAAGATAAATACCGATGCCCCCCAGTCCTGTTGGTCCAATAAGCTGCATGAGCTGGTTGTGGCTCATGTTACCCAGGAGGCTCTGAAGACCGCCCTCGCCTTTACATCAAAACAGAAGACATGTGACATCAGCACTGAAATTCTTCGTGTTTTCTGAGGCACATTTCTGGTTCTTGGCCATGACAGATGTTAAAGTTTGATTAGGAGCATCTCTCACCTCCCAGAGCAGACAGATCGTGTCCTCCACTGCCACCACTACCGAGAGCACCGGGCATGGGCGGGTTGTTCAGGTACTCGTTTACTTTGCGGCAGTACTCCTCATCTTTGTCGCTTTTTGGCTCCTGAGGTCAGAAAACACAGAAAAAAAAGTTTAGATATCAAACACGTCACAGGAGTGACATAATGAGCAGCTCCACTGGAGAAGCTGGGGTAAAGGGCTTCAAGGTGTTGTTGATGAGGGTGGGGAGAAGCACTCCTTCTTTACTTGTCTACAACAGTTTAAATAATGTTTTTCAATACGTAAGCCTACAAGGCCGGGGATTGCAATTTGCATCCTTAGGATGACTGATAAATTAAAGTTCACAAAGTGCAGAAGTTCCTACAATCAACTTATAGCAGGTAAGTGTAGACTTAGGTTTTAAGATTATTAAACAGCTCCCTGAACCAATCAGTTTTCCTATTAGTCATGTTTACACTGCATGGATGTGCTGCATACCTGCATCCAGAAGAAGAGTCTTTTGGAGCCAGCTTTGAACTTCAACACATAAACTCGTCCAGTGGTGCACTGGTTCACCCGTTTGAACTCGCAGTCATCTGGGAAGATGATCAGGTCCTAAATTTAGGACATTAAAAGGTTAAGATTAACAGAAGACAACATGTCACATACACCACTGGAATTCTGATTAAGACCAGACCAGATCTGTACTACACACAGATATTTTAACCTACATCATCCACATTCCCGGTTGTCCGATCCTTCCAGCAGAAGTGGATGAGGGAGTCGTCGGTCTGCTGGATGTAGACCTGACCTTTGCGCTTGTCGGGGGTCACCGTGCTGCCCTTCATGGTCATCTTCCCAGCCCGAAACTCCACCAGGTATTTGCTAGAGGATCCACGGGATCCAGATACCATGCTGGGGAACAAAGCTCCAGAGGCCATGATGATGGAGACAGATTACTGCAAGGACAGAGAGGAGGAGTTATAGTTAATTGACCTAAATATCACAATACAAATATGTATGATAACTTTATATGATCAAATTAAAACATAAAAGTTTTAATCATATCTTTTGAGTCTGAGAACAGTATAGAGCACATATTTTCTGATGTTGTGTGTCCAGGTATATTCAAACTGAATACACCTTCTGTAACAAACTTGCTCCTGTTTAGATCATTTTTCTGTGATTATCTCGCGACGCCTCATGGGGGTCCTGACTCCCAGGTTGGAGTCTTCTTTGTGACTACACACTGCACTGATACAACCTTAAATAATGGTTCCCATTATGTTTGAATTTGTGCTGCAATATACTGTTTCATCTTCTTTCTCACATCATATGAATACACGGACCCTATTTAACAACATATTCATGCTGTAGACTGGTTTATGTATATCGCAACTGGTAACTCTTGTTTGATAATTAATTCTGGACATTTTTATTAAACGTAAAGCTATTATTCTGTTATAGCATTTGAGAGTAAAGCTAAAGCTAAAGCTGTACTTAAACCGCTAGTGATTTTATACTAGCTACAGCCACAAACGCACCACAGATGACTCTGCATCTCGCAGACTGCAGCCTATTTTCAGCTCACTGCGGTCACGACTGAGCCACGAATTCACATTTCAAACACACGGACCAAACATGCGTCTGCTTTCTATCTTACGGAGTCAAAACATATAAAAAAATAAGATATTTGTACTTACATGTGTCTCTGAATTATCGTTCAGCGTAGAGCGGTCAAAAACACTGAAGATGGTCACGATTGGCTGACTGGCGCCGGTGCTTCACTGTGATTGGTTGACGTGCGTGTCAATAATGTGGACTTTAAATTTGCTGCGCATGTTCGGTAGAGATGACACATCACCATCTGAATATACTGTATCTCTATATATCTATGGATCTATATACATATAGATATATAGACTAAATGTTGATTTACTCCCAGGCCTTCTGCAGCACTTCCCAAAGGGCAGGTCTGCTGTGCTGGTTGGGCAGTGTCCCTGAACTTTTTAGTCCAGCTTCTCCCACACCAGCTTTTGTTCTGGAGATTGGAGATCTCTTTACTATGGAGTGGTATTTGGTGCTGATTAAGGATGCTGTGCACATGATGCAGATCACCCACTCTTACAAGGCATCCCCGGATCATCAAGTTTCCACCTCCATGCTTCACATATTGTGTTAGGCAGCCATCTTTTCATGAACTCAGTGTCTGAGCTCTGTACTCAGTGTTGTTCACCTGGATCCAAACACCTCAAACTTAGACGTGTTTCCACTGTTTGTGCATCTTGGCTCAATGCAACCTTTTCTTCGGATTTGCCAACCTTTTTTTTTATTGGCTCTGCCCATGAGGCCAACTGACCTGAATCTCCTACACACAGCATCTTTGCACTCTGGTTTCTGTCTTGTTTTATTCAATGATGCAGAAAATTCATGAGCAGCAAGGCTTTTGTTTCTCAGGGAAGACACTTGTAAGTACTTGTCTTGGGCCTTCCATTGTGTCTTCTGTCCTGCTTGGATCCAGTGTAGTTACACTAAAAGAAATCTTTAATTCCTTGGCTATATCTTGTAGAGAATAATTATCTTTCTCAAGATAAGTGTAGACTGACAAGTTTGTAAGCTGTTTTTTTTTATCCATTTCCAGTAGTAATTTACACTGGAATTGACAGGTCACTCTCCCTGGTGGAAGAACCAAATATCACATATAATATATGTGATAGCCTACTTTGCAACTCTCTTGTGTTTCTTGGTATTAGTGTCTCCTTGGATACACTGAAAACAGATGGTAATTTCAATAATTCATAATTTATTTATTTCTTAAATATGCCTTGTATGCATATGGTTGTGTATGGATAACTACGAAGAGGAGAAAACAGAGATCAACAAACATACAATGTAAACATTTCCAGATAGACGCTAGACAGAAAGACAAAAGGATAGAGTATGAAATCAGAAGAACCATCAGACTGAACCAGCACCTTTGAGAGTCTGCTGGCATCACAAAGTGCTTTGAATTCAGAATAAAGTTGAGAGCAGCTGGGTGAAGACATGATGTCAGATATTTCACTAGACAATATGTGCATAGGACTGTGAGCAGTCAAATGTGCAGTTGAATGTAAGGCTAGTGCTTGGCAACAAAACAGAGCATCTGTACACAGTAAGAATTGTTACTGTGTACAGATGTGAGCATTATATTATCAGCACACAACATTCATTAACTGTAGTGTCTGAAGCACACATAGGCTACTAGCTGAAGAGGAATTAAGGGTTTTCATATTTCACATTTCAGGAGGGCAGACTGGATGGATCAGTTTGCATAGGTTCATCGTGCCTACAGTGTCCTGGTCTTATCTGTTGCTGCTGTGTCCAAAAGCACAGCTTTGAATTATTTAAAAATGACTCAGGACCTCAAACTGGACACTTCATCCATAATCAAGAGTCAATATGACACAGCTTCATCGTTAAACCAGGGGTTTTCAAAGTGGGAAGTGAGGGTATTCATAACACAGCCTGAACACACACAATCCTGTGTGACTTACACTTTCAGTGGATGTCTTATGTGGGTTATCCCATCCCGAATAAATGTCCAAGCATCTGCCTAGAAATCACATAATAAAATATGTTTCTCATGACTCCAGAACATAGGTGATAATCATTGCATTTTTAAATTTTCTTTGTTATCAAAGTAATCCAGTGACAGTAGTCTGTAATACATCTATGGGTACACTGCTAATAGCTAATTTGGTATACTTTTAATGACAACAATCTGCCAAATGTCAGGAACTACAGGCTAAAAAAACAAGTGCTCAAGTTGTAGACCACAGCTAACTGTAGCTTTGTATTATCTTCTTGGTTACAGCTCCCAAAGCCTCCAAATTATTGGAACTGTTCAACTCTTCAAAACTCCCAAGTTTTGACAATTAGAAATACACTGATACTCTCTTCTATTCATTCATTTACAGATATCAACTTTGTGATGAAAATAATTAAAAACTGTCGAGGGTTGGCGCCTACACCGTAAGACTTTGAAAACCACTGCTTTATGTCCTGTATCCATTTTGCTTTTAACGTTTACATGATGTACATTACATTTACAGTATCATAATCAGTGCAGAAAAGAGTTTTATGGCTTTAACGTGTGTAAATAATCACCTTGGTGACCATGCATGCACCAATTATTATACACATTATCTATGTTACAGAGAACAACAATCTAAAGTACCAACAATATTTGACTGTTTACTGTTACAGTAAACGTGGTTATAAGCAGCTTTCATTTCTACTTTAAGTCTCTATTCACAGAAACTAATCACACGTGTGATGTTTTGTGATGTTTAGTGCTCACTAAAATAGACATCAAATTTTCAAATAGGTTACATTTAAAAGTAGCAGGTGTGTTTAAATAATGATGAAGATGAGGAGTACCTGAACTAAAACCGATACTGCAGCCTTAGAAGTCCCGCAGCAGCGATCACACGTGACCAGCTGAAAATCCTCAACAGGTGAGTAACATACTGTACATGTGGACAATTACTGTCAGAACCATGGTTAGGGCATATTCAAATGAAGATGTTCAATGTCAACATTTAAAGACAGTAAACGCTAAAACTCTATAATATTTCTCCTGTAGACAACGATGACAGTCAGTTGCGGATAATCTGATCAACTGTCTGACTGATTCTGATATCAGCTTTTCATTGATTGAAACACCAAGACCAAGTACCAGTGAATGTCATAAAGACACAACTCTTAGATGCCTAGAGAATCAGAGAGGAGATCTTCACACTGAGCACCTCCCGTGTCAATAAATGTTGGGACAGTCACTGTAATTCCTGTCGAAGTATCCACCTGTGTACAGCCAGTCCTCAGCTCCTGTGTGAGGGTTTGTTCCCAGCTGGAACCACCTGACGAGACATAAAACATACAAGACCTGTTTTTAATGACTAGTTAAGACTCCTGGGAACGTTAAAATTATGATCCGAGGAGAGAGAGATTAACTACTTTTGCACCATCTAAAGACACAGCTGCTTAATAGACAAATTATTCCAATTAAACTTTGATGACTTTTGGGAAGTGCAGTTTTATTTTAGGATATTTTGAAAACTCTATTTATTTATAAGCCTTTTTTGACATGAATACACTGCAGACTTCATCAATCTGTTCAAATGAACAACTTTCTGCCAGTGAGACAGAGGCTCAGACTTTTACATTATGTTATGTTATGTTGTTTGTGGAACGTTAAGATTCATTAGTATACAGATGATATAGTTATGTGTACAGTCCCTGTTTAAAATCAGACTTTTACCAATTACAATTAACCTTAAACACACACACACACACACACAAACCTAATTTATGACCTTGAAAAGAATCTATGCTTTTGTACAAAATATAGACGTCAATGTTAAAAAAAAGGGTTGAGTTAGAAACGTGCTGCCCACTGTCAGAAATTCTGTCTCAGCTTCAAGTCAAAATGATAATAAGTAAACACACAATAAAGAGCTACAGAAATTACTTGTTAGGAGTGACTGCCTCTAAAGTTTGTGCAACTAAATATTAGGTTAAGGGTAAAATCATTTTTGTCTGAGTCATTTTCATTTATTCTGTTATTTAAAATATTACTTTGAATCAAACATCACAAGTAAAGTCTGATTTTATTTCTTATATTTTTATTTCTTTTATTACTTTTGTCAGTTATTTCAGGGAAAATTGTGGGTTCTTCCTTTTCTCATGGAAGGGTACCAACAAATTCATCCACACCTTTAAGTTCCTTTTTTATCTTCAAAGTCCTCCTTGATAAACTTCCTGTTTATCTTGGCAAAATGCTTCCTCCTGTGCTCATGTCTATCAGACCAGAACATTTAGAAGGATAATGTTCAGTGTCTGTGGAGTCTGCTCAGATGTTGGCCTTGGTAAAATGTACAAGATAAACTTTGTCTGGAAGCACTACCTTCATATCAGGCTTTCAATCGTTACATTTATGTAACAAAAAGCATCTCTGACTATTTGAAAAGCTGCTGAAAATAAACCTCGGAAAGTTTCAAGCTTGTAACTTAAACACACACCTGGTTGACCACTCCTCTTTATCCTGGGAGCGTTCCCAGCGTGCAGTCCGTTGCTTCTCCTCTAACCGCTCTTTCTCTGCACTCGCTGTATCTAGAAATGAATAAGGCATTACAGAATCACGTGTGGGTCCTGCTAATGCGTGTGTGGACAGACAGTTTTAGCTCATCTCTGCATGTATTAAGGATCCTCATATTTGACGGAGGAAGGTGTTACCTATGTCTCCGTTTTCCATGGCTCTGATGTCAGGCCTCAGCCGGCAGTCTGTCGGAGACAGGATTCTCTCCATGTTGGGCTCCAGCTCGTTTAGTGTCATGGCAAAGCTGGTGAAGTTGTACATCTACTCAACAGGAAACACAGCAGAGTAGTAAGGTAGTAAAACAAAATTATTCGAGGCCCGTTATAAATCTGTCTCACAAAACATTTCTTGTACATCTTTTCATTCACAAGTTTTACTGGTTCTGACTATAAACAGCCTGATAATCACTTGTTAATCACATAAGCGTCTCATGAGGAAGTGTACCTCCGTACTGTTGCAACTGAAGTCAAAGATCTGTTTTACAACGCAAGGCTGTGAAACTGCAATTAACCCCATGTATTTCTACTGGACTGACTGAATAGGAGAATTAAATCTCAAAAAGGTATTTATTGCACATTTTTTACTGACTTATAAAGCTGTTTTTATAGTTTTACTGTGAAATAATGGGATGATGCATAACTGTTAGCTGGGACAAGACACCATGTGGGATAGCAAAAACCATGATTGGTTTCACTCTGGAGACAAAGACATGCAAACCTCCTGCACATTAGGATCACTGCTCTCAATCAATCAAAATAAATGAATATAAACACTGGGACTGAACAGAAACAATGTGATTGGGTGCAGAGCCGGCTCGACCCATTTTGGTGCCCTAGACAAGATTACGACTTGGCGCCCCGTAATCACGCGCCTATACGCGCCCCCCAGCGTAGGTGAGGTCAGATCCAGTCTTTCACTGCTTCTCTTTCTCTCTTTCTACCACTCTTTACTTTATTTGTCCATATTTTCCCCACTTATTCCAGGACATTGTCACTCTGTCGCTCTGTCAGGTGGAGGTGTGTGTAGGCTCGTTTGAGATGAACTGCGCCTCGCCTCGAAAAGAGACGACAACAGGCGGCCGCAGCAGGAGGAGTGGCTGAAAGTCCGCTATGAAGTCAGACAGTTTCTAAGTTTTCTAGCAGCATTCATGTTACCGTTTGTACTGTGTGTCGCACATCCTCACATCCTATGAGATCGGATGCAGATTAAATAAAATTGTATTTCCCACTAACTGATGTTTGTTGTTAAAATGCTCCACAGCAGATGGTGTGTTTATGGTTTAACCTCCATATGACTCATGTATTTCACATGAAACGCGGTAAAATTGTGATGGAACGC
>JAUMHL010000028.1:21034311-21056113 GCA_032362345.1 Sandelia bainsii | reverse complement strand
TTCATACAGAGAATAAAGCCCAAATAAGTAACTACACTTTAGAAAACGAGCTCAAAAACCCACGACTGACGATATTTTTTTAAGTCTTGCAGCTGCGCCCCCTCCAGCAAGTGCCAAGAGCCAGCTCTGATTGGGTGGAAAAGTTGCAACTCCAGGTACATAGTGTCTGTACAGCTGAACCCCAATGTTACTCTGTATCACAAAGTGAATGAGACAATATCAACACTGTGAGGAACATGATGTGATGATATGCGTGTGAGATGTGTGTGTGTGAGATACTGACCTGTGCCGAGTGAGCGGGCCGCGGCGTTATCCTCCAGAGTAAGGCACTTCCTGGTATCACAGTCACGGTCTCCTGAACCTCTGGCACCTCGTCTGCATCCTCACCTTCACAGCTATGTTCCTACACAAACATGCATACACGGACAGTCACACATCCATCCAGATAAATGACATTATCAGACATGGACACTAACTAGTCAAAGCTTACAGTCAAGTACATGTGCAAACAGGTGATTCACAGAACTACAGTTGCCACAAAGTCAACACGTCTCTCAAGCAACAATGCATGTCATTGCAAGACATTATGGCTTAGTGCTGGCAATGATCTAAACATACACTACACTTTGAACCTAACTAGACAACAGCAGTGGCACACTACAGATATCAAATGCACTTTACTTTACCTTCTACTAATGCCACTGCATGTTATTGTGAAAGGAAGAGATACCGTTTGAGAAAAAAACATTTTAGAGTGAAGAGTAAAAACTCACAGATTACTTCACGTTAGATAAAACATGACAACAGCAAATGTGAGAAGAAAATCTTGGCGGCATTTCATCTCAGTTCAATCTGAGCATCCCTCACCTGTTTCAGCTTTTTTGAGTCTCCTCCTCCAGTCTTCTTGTATGCTTCGTAAACCTTGGGGTCCACGCTGTACATGCACTCTGTCCACTTTCCATAGATCACTAGTCGCTTCTTCTTGCTGGTACAACAGCAGCAGAGCCATCAAATCCAGCATCACAGACAATTCATCACAGACGCTGACTATTGTTGTCATGGTCATGCTCTTACCTTTTGTCTTGGATATAACCTTCTACTTTGTGCAGCTCTTTCCCAAACATGCCACATGGTTTGAAGTTCAACACACACTTATCTCCCGTGCTGAGGAATTAAATGCAAAATAAATACATCCATGTCAGTCAATAAGCGCTGGTCTGATCAGATCAAATGTTGCAATATAGTACTTATTAATGTACCTGTGGTTGACTATCTCCACAGTTCCATATTGCTCAATCCAGAGTTTTCCCAATATGATGTTATGCACACAGCACATTGGATTTGTCCAAGTATATGCTTCTTTATGTCTGTAAGAAAACCAGGACACTGGTTAAAAATTTGAAATATGCTAATTTGCTTTCTCTTTGAGGGTTTTTATTAGATGAGTTACATCACTTTTGGACAGAGCCTAGTTAGCTGTCTCCCCCTGTTTCTAGTCTTGTGCTAAGCTAAGCTAAGCAGCTGCTTTAGCAGACAGATACAAGCGTGTTCTCATCCAACTCTTGGCAAGAAAGCAACAGAAATACCAAAATACAACAGCAGCCTGAGGGAACCTTCACAGAATCATGACACAAATACTCACTTCAGTAACTCCAGTGTCATTGTGCCTTTGGGCTCAGCCTCCACACTTTTTCCCCAGAACTTGAGTTTCGGGTAGATGGAGCCATGAAACTCAAATTCCTTCTTCAGAGACTCGGCATGGAAGGCACTGACAGGGGGGTGGTGGCTCACCTGCTCCGAGATCAACCTGTAGCCCTGGTCCTCTCTTAGAAAACATTAACAAAACAAACAATCTATAACCAAGGCAAAATATTACTATGCAATTTAAACACAGGTTCCACTAGCTTTTGACAGCAATCTCCTCTAATACCTTACAAGTTCATATGTCTCCCCCAGCAAAGGATTAAAAGGCTTTCCAGTCCTTTCCCACTGAGATGCTACAGCTGAAACAGCAAACGCAGCAACAACCTGTCAAAGACAGAAAGTGAATCAGAACAGTCTTGGTCTGTTGGTCAGGCAAAAGAACATTTTAAACATCAACAAACTTTCTACAAGTCACTTTCACATTTAAAAAAATCTAACAATTAATCAACAAAATAATTGATAAAGTTAGTTGCGGCCCCTACATCAGAGTAACATATGTTACATATATCTGTCCAGAATACGATTCATCCATTATCCTAACTGCTTTGTCCTCTAAAGGGTCGCAGAAGTGCTGGAGTCTATCCCAGCTGTCACTGGGCGAGAAGCAGGGTACACCCCAGTCAGGTCTATTACATATAGATGACAGACATACAGAGACAGACAACCATCCATACTTACATCCATTCACACCTATGGGCAATTTAGAGTCACCAGTTATTCCCTAACCTAACTGCGTAACATGAATGTCTTTGGACGGTGGGAGGGCGACACAGTACCCAGAGAGAACCCACAAAGACACAGGGAGAAAATGCAAACTCCACACAGAAAGGCACCCGGTAAACCTGTGGATACAAACCTGGGTCCTTGCTGTGAGGCGACAGTGCTGTGTTGAACTGTAAAATTTAACAAACATTAGAGTCGTCTGTTATCTCTACCTGCATGCGCTCTATGGAGACAGATAAACTGCAGGCTTTGTGGATAAGGTGAGTGTGTTCCATGTACTCCGAGATTCTCTGGAGAAAGCTCAGCGGCTCGTTAAACACAACAGGCATCGCTATTTTGGACAGCTCCTGTAACAAAACAGCAATAACAAGAAGAAAATCACAAATGTTAAGTCAAACAGAGGCGAGTTTCACACCAGATTCTAACGGTGGCACAGCACTGTTGTACAAGAGGCCTTACACATTCACTGTATTCAGATATTCATTTGAGTTACTCCCTTCTTTCTGGTGGCTGCAAAGCTTTTCGCAAGTTAATTAAATCAATGACTAAAACATGTCTAAAACATTATGTCCATAATACAAAAAGGCATGTTACACCAAGTCTTGGTGTTTATTGTTTCATAATTGATCTTGTAAATTCAGACTACGCTGTCTGAGTATCTGAAAATAATATCAGCTTTGCACAGTAGCTTTCTGTTCTCACAGTTTTGTTAGAAATCAGGGAGGACTCACCATGCCGATGCATTTCTTCAGTATACTCCACACACTGAAATTGTTTCTCGAGATCATTTCAGTGGGAAGGATTTTCCTGGGGGCACACATTTGGACCAATTAAGATTTAGAAGGTCTGAAATCAGACGCAACTTAACAGATGTGTCTGTTAAACGTTAACAGCTGGCTTAACGTTTGACAGCAAAACATTTAAAGCTTAAAAAATTGTCATTAAGAAAAAAATGCAAGTGGAGGTGCTCATTAGCACATAAAAAATGTTGCTGCACTAGTCTGGTCCACTTCGACATGTGAGTACACGCATGATGAAGCCCTCAAACCCATCACCCAAAGACAAATGTGTTCAAGCAGTAACATGAATGCTTATGTGCAGCTGTATTCAAAAGAATGGGTAAATTATTGATTTTTTAACTAGCTCCAAGTCTTTCTATTCTAATTTAGAAATGTTCACCCATTCTTCCTGCCAGATCACTTCTGGAGTATTTTAGCTTGTCTTGCACACACAGTATCTTGTGGCAGACTATGGTCTGCTTAGGATCATTATCACTGACGGACTATAGGACTTTTCTGACATCTACTCGTGCAAAGCTTTCTGTGCTACTGGCTGCAACAGAACCTCAAAGCAGGATATTTCCGCTTCAGTGCTTAACAGTTGGTAATTCGTGAAATACTACTTCTGCTCAACGGCACTAGTTTCCACCTCTGGCTTATCCAGATGTTGCTGTGCATTTTTCAGACACAGACGTTTTCATGAAGACTTTTCCATTTAGACCAGAGGTCCCCAACCACCGGGCCGCGACCCGGTACCGGTCCGTGGGTCATTTGGTACCGGGCCGCAGAGAAAGAAAATAATTATTTTATTTCCGTTTTCACACTACACGGGCTTTTATTTTGAAACCATCACAGTCTTTTAGTTTGAAAAACCGGAATCTCTGCCGTCTGCGCTCCGTTTGTAAACATGCCTGGTGCATTGAGCACGTCCGTGCGGCAAGAGGGGCAATTGCTGGAGATTGCAAATGACGGTGGGCTTTAAAGTAAGTTTGAGACGATCTCTGCATAACCCACCAGCGTTTTAATCGACACAAAAGAGATCGGCTTTTCAATCGAATCGCCCCCCCCCAAGTTTTCTTGGTCTACCAGATCTGGCCTCAACTCACACAATTCCCCATTAACAGACATTTCAGGCAGTTAAAACCCAAGCTGGAAGTATGTTGTTATATTTGTGTAGCCTTCCCTGTTTTGTTGGCATCAGTTAGCTTTATTTTACATCCTCAGACGCTTAAAGGACATTGTTGAAGATAGTGTGAAAAACCAGCTTCATGCATTATATTTACCAATATATCCAAACTATTCCTACATCTGCACACACAAGCATACCACACTTCTGCATGACTCTTCACCTGCGCTCCCACACTCCATTCTCCTGCGCAGCGCTGCCATCAGTCACCTGCTTGTTGTCAAACACCAGGGCATCTTTAAAACTGACCTCACAGGAATCATCTGACTCCAGCCCTGTAGGAGACAAGAGGAGATGAGTGTCAAGACAGTAAGAGCAAGGTTCAGTTATTTATTTATTTATGTGGTTAATAACATGAAGACCTTGTGTCACCGTGTCCCACCTGTCTCGGCATCGTAAAACTCCTCCTCGCTGTTCATACTGAGATGAGAAAGTAACTAAGCGTTACTCAGAAGTCATGTTTCCAACATCGGTTTGTCCCTGCAGCCCAGCCTCTCTCCAAGCATCACAGACAACCAAAACACACAACCTGCAACACGGACGGCTCGTTACACCAAGCAGCACAGTCGTCGTGGTCGTTAAAGCCACATACTATCTAGTGTATGTTATGAATCAAATAATAACAGCTCGTTAGCTCTCTGTCAGTAGCTCTGTTCCTCAGAGAGCCTCAGGTATTAGTTAGTTAGCTTTCTGACAGGCTAACTAGCCTTTAGCTTCGCTGCTGCACTGAGTTAAACCGTCAGCTGGACAACGGGCAGCAGCAATTATCTAACGTTATCAACAGAGTCACTGACAAACAAATGCCGACACAGATACGAATATTTAAACACGATTAAATTAAGTATACCTGTTGTTAAAGGCGAAATTAAAGCTCTAATAACGTAAACAATCGAAGACTGAACTGCCTCTGAGATGGGCGGAAGTGGGCGTCAAGGACACCGTGATTGACAGGACCGGCAGCCAATCAGCTCGCGGCCAGATGTTCAGCCCAGCCGCTATTTTGAACACAGAAGAAATGAGGTGACATTAAAAAGGCCACAGGGACTTTAATGTAGCCTGGACCACAGCTATGTACACACGTGTATATACATAATGATGCACTCTGTACTACATTTTAGAGAGATATGTTGTACTTTTCACTCCACTACATTTATCTGGAAGATATAGTTACTAGATACTCTTCAGATTGAGACTTCACAGGTTATGATATTAAAGTACAATTCTTTTTGCCATATGGCTCCTTTAGGTGTCAAGTTGTTGAACTCTCATCAAAAAGTGATTCCCTGCTCTAAACTTCTCAGATGGTTTCATTTGGGCTAAATAACGAATACTGCATACTGAATTGATGCGTCAGAGTAAATAATATGTAATTCTTCTGCAGTTTTAATTTTGATACTTTAAGCATATTTTACTGTGTTAATTTTGTTTCAACTGACTGTACTAAATTATTGAGTAGCTTCAGTTATAAGAAAGCATTATAATTTATAAACTCTTTGTGAGTTTTATATGTAAAATCTTCATTTGTAACCTAACTAAAACTGTTAAATACATACAATGGAGTTTAAAGTATAATAGTTACTCTTGAAAAGAGGTAAAGTGCCATATAAAGCAGCTTAAAACTCAAGTAAAGTACTTTGAATTTGTACTTAAATAGAGTACTTGAGTAAACCTAGTTGCTTCCCACTGTTGTAAATAACCATCAGATAAATGTGACACACTGCATCTGTAATTTCTAACCACAGAAAACAACATGTGTGCTTAATTTACTGAATGAACATTGAGTTACACAACACATGGTCCTGCGTGATTCTGTTTTTTGCGTACGATCTTAAAACTCACTTTCTCCACAAGGTGGCAGCTTTATACCTGAGAACAATTCAGTCTAACGTCATCTCAGTCATGTGCAGATTTGGTTTAAAATGCGACATTCTGTGATAAATCTAAAACCTGACAAGAATCCCATTAAATTGAAATTATAAATGAATTTTGAACTTGTTTGATGTACAAAGGACAATAAGAGTTTGCCTGTGTTTTATGTCACTCAAATATTTCCTCAGGTGATGGTTTACATAAATGAAAGCTAAGTGCACAGAGGGATAAATGGTAAGTTGCCTGTTTAGATGGTTTGTGGAATATTCAAAGCAGAACAAGCTTTGGGAGGCCGCAACATCACTCAACCGCGTTAAGTCAACAAACAAGTCACAATAAGACCGGAAGTTTGAAGTTTTGAAATAAAAGCGTGCTTTTCTCATTTCTTGTCCATTGGAAGAAAAAAAATTGACAACAATAAATGTGAAATAAGAAGACTGAGCTAGAAATGTTGGTGTAACATCAAAGTTTTAACTCATTCTCTAAAGAAAAATATGTTCAATTACGGGCTATGTTATCATAATTCAGCTTATTACTGACAAGCAAGACAAAGGATGTTTGTAAAAATGTTGAAAATGTATATTTGATTTTGTTCAAAAGAAACCAGAAACCTTAGAGCACAGGATTTTATTTTGGAAACGATGACCGGAAACTTTTATTAAACTACATTAGTCACTCTCCGCCTCTTTCTCTGCGTGAGTTCTCAGACCTCAGGATGGAGCACAGCGAAATGCATCTATTCACTTAGTGAGCTGCAAATATTTGAATGAATGTATGTGAAACCATCGTGATCCTGTTCAATTAAAAGGCTGCTTGTTTATATTTCCACCTGAAAATATTAGAGAAAAAACTGTTGTGATGAACAGAGACGGAGACAAAAGCGCAAAGTCTGCGCTCCGGAGCCAGAAACAACCCAGGACGCACCAGCAGGTTTCTGTTCAGAAGAAGAAGAAGGATTCGGCTTCTAAAGATGCCCAAAGTAGCTCATACTCCAAGGACACGTCGTCAGGTCAGTGCGACACCGGAAAGGAGGTTAAATCCACGGGAAAGCGTCCGGGGAAAGTCTCATCCAGTGCAGCCTCAGAGTGCCAGCGGAGCCCCGGAGCGCAGAGGAAACTGTCCGATGCCAGCAACGCCTCAGAGGACCTGAGCAAAGACTCCGGCTGCCTGTCAGGGAAACTCTCCTCCTCAGACAGCAGCTCAGAAATGTCCGACTGCACCTCGGAGGGCAACAAGAACGACTCTCCGAGCAGCAATAACGAATTAGGCTGGATACTGGGGAGAGCGTATGTGAGCCCGGACAGTGAGCGGAGAGGCGACAGTAAAGACTGCGCAAAGGCAGAGAGAGAATCCTGCGCCCTCCAGCCAGCTGCTGCTGGAGCGGTCCTCAGTCTGTTTAACTCCTCAGGGGCTTTTATGGAGCTGATGATGGGGGAAACAACGGAAGATCTTGTCAGGGAAGTGGAAGATTTGAGATCGGAGAACGAGTATTTGAAAGTAGGTTTATTCGGTTCTATAACTGAATTAGTTTAATTCAAATTTAGTTTCCATGATATATTTTCTTTGTGAGATCTATAACAGCTAGGAAGCCCTCCAGACTCTGGACACCAGAGCGGATTTGCTGGTGATGCTCATGTCAGTCTTCATTAGTGACTGCAGGACAAGTGAAGAGCAGCTCTCATGCAAGAATCAAAAGTCAACAGTCACTGCTGATCAAAACCATTCATGGCAGCATCAATAGCATTTTCTACAATAAAGTTTTTACTGAAGAAGAAATCACAAGGTAAAACGTTTAAAATACGCCCAGGAAAGTCATTAGTGACCAAAAGTAGAAATTACTCAAGAGAGGCTGCAACATTCACATGGAACAGAGATTGAGTGTATGTGCTGTGAGTGATTTAACATTAGCTTTATAAATAGTCAGTAGTAGCCTACAAACACCACACTGTTAAATACCTAATTATAATGAAATGTTTGTGAGTATAATCAAAGTAAAAATACTTTTCTGAACATAAATAGACACTGTGTGTCTATCTAATACTTTTGTAATTTATTTAAATTATTATTACTCATGCATTTATATTTAAACAGCACATTACTGTAGTTGCTTCAAATGTGGTTTGTTTTTAACAATTTTAAGGCTGCAACTAATGACAGATTTCATAATGGACTGATGTGCATATTATTTCCATGATCACTGTTTAATTTGTAATCCAAAAGCAAATAGTGAGAAATGCCCATCACAATAAGTCCACAACTTTCCCGTCTTGTTTTGTCCAACTAGCAGTTTCAACCGAAAAATGATTCACTTTACTGATTAAGACAAGGACACATCACATCATCACATTTAAATTGGTCATTTGGCTGGCTGGATAGTTTTTTAAAAGGTCTTCATGTGTTGTGGTTGTCAAATGGTGGAGTATGAAGTAAAATGTTTACCAAGCCTCTTACCCCCTATATGCCTACTTCTGTGAACATGCACACACCTGCAGCACAGATGTTGATATTGCAGCACTGTGTTCAGGATGTGATCTAACACACGATGGATCCATTTTTTTTAATCAAACCTATTAACTCTGGTAACAAGACTCAGAGCAAGACATAGTGTCAGTAGATAATGAGAATTGATCTGCATGCCCTTATTTCTTAAAATATTTTTGGAAGCTGTAACAAACTCACTTTAATAATAACATATTTGTAGATTTGCAGGGAGGGAACATGAGCATCAGTTACAACCAAACTAACCAGAAACATTTTACAAACAATCAGAACAACCAAATAATGTATTTGCTTTCCTTGTACTGTCACATACACTTTTTGTTTGTTACATACACTTTAAAATAATGTCCACACTCAGACGTACGTACATTGGAAAAAAAAAAGGTTCTAACTACATGTGCTACTTCTGATCTTAATGTCTGTGTTTCCGCGTTATGTGTCTCAGGATGAGGTGGAGGAGCTTCGCTGTGAGATGCTGGAAATGCACGACATGTTCCAGGAGGAGGAGGTGTACCAGCTGCAGCAGCTGCGGCTGCAGCTGGAGCAGGCCAACAAGACATGCCGCATCCTGCAGTACCGCCTCCGCAAGGCCGAGCGCCGCAGCATCCGAGTGGCTCAGACGGGACAGGTGGACGGGGAGCTGGTCAGGAGTCTGGAGCACGACATCAAGGTCAGAAGTTCATCACTTGCTCCTTTCCTCCTCAGCGTCTGTGGCCATGTGGTCTTGTTAAAACTCATTCACCACCACCAGCACCAGTAAAAGCTCTTTCTCAGAAATCTGGCTTTTGACTGAATCACTGCTGTTCCTGTTGTTTACGTCAAAGTGAATATTTTCCGTTAGTCCCACGAAGCTTTTGCTCGTTTGAGTACACTAAGCAGTGACAGAGTTGTTCATACGCACTGAAGGACTGTAATCAGTTGACAGCACCCTGAGTCACGGCAGTTTGCTGCTCTGTAAAGTACTTCCTGCTGTTTGTCCATGCCACAAAAATTTCATTAGGTTGCAGTGTCTTCATCATGCATCCTGTTCATATTTTTACCATACCATGTGGTGAGTTGTTCTCCATGAGTAGGAAACTTAAAAGCGCAGTAATCTTTATCAGAATCACGGCAGGTCGATTACTGGTTAGTTAAAATGAGACTGTATGGTGGCAACCAGACTCTGTTTCCCTGAACCAGGGTGTGTGTGGTGGTGTAGGATTCCCAACAGCCTCACCCCCTTCGTCCAGTCACATGGTGAATTCCTGTCACAAGCATTTTCTTACGAAGTCTCTTAGCTTTGCTGCCAGCTGCTGCCGAGAACGGGTTCCACTCAGTCTATAAAACAATGCTAATGAGTACCGATACTCTAAGTGGAGCCGTGGATGTATCACTGAGAGTGCCAGGGCCCCAAGTGAATGGAGTCAAAAAACAACCACAGAGAGACAAAAGCTGCATAATTTGTAGTTGTTTTGTGTTACAATCTTTGGGTCTTGCATTTATATAGGAGGGAGGGAGCGCAGCTTACAACCCATTCATAAATGGAGCTGTAATAAACTGCTCTTTGCTTTGCTTACAGGTTGCAAAGAACGTGTCCTTCCGGCTGTGCAGTGAGCTGGAGGCAGTGCAGAAGAAGAATTCCCAGTTGGAGTGGGAAAATGAGGCACTGCGTGAGAAGACACAGGAACTGGAGGTGGCCAAGCAGGTCCTACAGGCTGAGGTGGAGAAATTCAGAGAAGTACAACAATGAAACAGAACCTTTAGCCCCTTAGAACTTCAAAACTTCAGCTCAAACTTTTGGTCCATTGAGCATTTTCTGAGGAAACTGAATAAATGCAGACCTGCATATTCTCTGTTATTCAGAGTAGATTCTGGAAAAGGTCTGGAAGGGGTTTGAAATAGTCCTATGCAGTCTAAAACTTGACAGCCATTGACACGCTCCATAAACCTCCATCCCTCTGCTCAGGAATCCTCCTCTTCTTTAGCACACACAGCTGCACCTCTCCCAGAGAGTTGTCCCCCTCACCCCTCTGTTACCCTGATGTCAGGCGACACATGACCCCGGTCCATATCACTGATATGAGTGAAGGGCTCGGCCGGCAGCTGCCTGGTGCCGGAGTGGAGTAAAGCGGCCTGGTATGCTGAAGCCCGAACTCCAGGCACAGCTGAGATCCTCAGCTGAGAGGACAGAGAAAAAGGAAATAGGGTGCGAACGAGTGAATGTGGGGGCGAGAGATTACAAAAATAGACTTGCTTTCTCTGTTTCTACTTCTATTGAGCTAGGCTAAACCTGGATCCTCGTGTCTTATGGCATTCAGAATGGCGGGTGTTGGTGTGGCGACATACTGACCTACAACCAGCAGTGTACACACTTTCATCAAGTGGTGGCCACCACACCCCGACAGAGATTGAATTTCCATTTCACCCTTTATTCTTGCAGCCCGTCCTGCCTCTGCGGCTCCTGTGATAATGATTGTGCACTCTAGTGGCATGTGCTCGGTTTAATCCAGGATTCCATGCTCTGGCATGAGCTCAGTCTGGTCCACTCATCTGAGACAGCTGCCTGCTAGTCTCTTTGATCCCAACAGGGAAATCCACTTAGATTACTTAATCTAGGAGGACACAACGTAGTCTATTGTAGATAGATGTGAAGGAGGACGAACATTTCAGAGACTGAATCTTTCGCTGGACTGTTTGTGATCTTTTCTGTTGGGCATGAATGGTGACACAAAACTGTCAGTTTATGATAAAACTGCAACAGAACCTAAATCACAAGTACAAAGACAAAAGAAATTAAAAATGAAAATGAAATGTGGAACAACATTTATCTCCATCATGCATCTTACTCACTAATTGGTAATATCGCATTTCAGGTAATAGTATATTGATTCTACCATTTACATGAAAAGACTTGTTTGTCTTTTCACTGTACGGCTGTACGTTTGTCACTTCTAGCCTGACCATGAGATCACGATTATTAACAGTCTAGTGTCTAAGAGTGAGACAATGCCACCAGACAGAAGCTCACATTCCTTTCATGCTAAGATTCACAAATAAACTCTCATAGAAAAGGACTCTGAGGTGACAAAATGTCTGAATCTAATCACTATAGATAGCTATTGCATTGCAGGTATCTCTGAATGTGGCACACAGGCATGACAAGCATTTAAAATTATTTTTATTTAAAGATAACGTTTTAGAAAATGTGCTTATTTTCTTTTTTTGCTGAAACTGTGCTGAAACTGCTAACCTGGCTCTGTGTGAAGGTAACAAAATCCACCTCCCTGCACCTCTAAAGCTCAGATTAGATTAGTTAGATTGTATTTTTATCCATACAATAACCCAAAACAATAATTTCCTGTTGTTGTGGACAAAAAAGGAAGTCACTACTCAGTCTTACACTGCACCAGGCCAAGAAATGGTCTGGTGTGTAACCTGGTAAAGCCACATGTAAAATGTTTTACACTTAAAAACGTGACATTTTATTGAGAGAACCTGAGAGGAGCTGAAAGGTGGCTGGTGTTACAGAGCCAGGCGAACAGTTTACCTCGTCTGCAGTCTTGGATCTGTTGGTTTATACTGGTTTTTACTAAATAAAGCTTTTTGCTATGTTTTTGACCACAGTGCTCTCTGAAGAAGAAAAGCATGAGATCAACAGTCAGTAAGGCTGAGAAGAGGCTCTCGCAACAGCTTGAGGTCTGATATATTCGTAATTCATTATTGATTTGAAAAGTGGCTGCACCCATAAGAAATTGCATCTGGCAGTATTGTTGATTATAATTGTCATTGTTTGCTTTGCCAAAAGGATGACAGCGCCGACCTCAAGTGCCAGCTCCACTTTGCCAAAGAGGAATTAGCTCTCATGTGCAAGAAGCTCACTAAGTTGGTATCAGAGAGTGAGGGCATGCGCGAGGAGCTGGCCAAATACCACTTGGCCTACGGTGACATTGATGTCACCCAATCATCTGAAGGCAAACGCAACTCCGCCCACGCCAGGGAAGCAGAGGTCAAAGTTCATTTGAAGCTGGTGGAAGAGGAGGCCACGCTCCTGAGCCGACGCATTGTCGAACTGGAGGTGGAGAACCGTGGACTGAGAGCGGAAATGAGCGATCTGAGAGAGAAAATAGGGGGAGGAGCAGGAGGAGGGGAAGATGAAGAAGAAGAGAATCGGGATGTTTTGGAGACCAATGTGTCAGCTTCTATTTCAGCGAAGGACAGAGAGGGAAGGGAACAAAGTTTAAAAACTGGATGCACGGATTATGAGCAGGGTCAGGAAGAGGAAGCAGAAAAAGGTAAAAGGGATGTTGAGTCATCCTTGCTTTGTATCAGGTCACAGACTGAAGGGATGATTACTGCTTGTCATATCACTCGAGAAGGTCCTGTAGGTGGTGAATGGGACCCTTCAGACAGCCAGCAGGAAGAAAACAACAAAAACCTTGACAGAGGTCTCAAAGGAATGACTGTGAAAGACTGTGAAACTCTTCTAGCTCTCAGAGATCATTCCTGCATTTTGAGTTCAGCCATACAGCTCCTCACTAAACCACCAAAACATGGTCATTGTTCATCACCATCATGTGCTTTTACCACAGATGTGGAGTGGAACGGTAAGGAACAGAAAATAATCCTACCAGGGCCTTTAAATGAGGCTTTGGAGGTTTTGCAGGCCATGCTTTTGGCTTTCATTGGGAGAGTGGAGACACTTTTAACAGGAGAAGATTTGGGCAAAAACTCTGTTCACAAGGACCAACGTGTTTGGAAATCATACGCTTCCCCCTTTTTCTCTGGTGGCAGTACAGATCATTTCATGAATACTCATAATGTCAAAGAGTCACCAAGTAAGCATGAGTGTGTTGAAGACCTCCACACCACGAAGGTTGAAGAGAGAGTGACGAGACAAACCCCTTCCTTCCAGTGGGACATCGTCCACAGCTGTAGGAACCAAAAAATGCAACTTTCTCTGCAGATTCTGTGGATCCTCCATCAGTGGTGTCAAGTTAAAGGACCTGACGTGGAGGGAAAAGAGGTAAAATTAAAAATGTTGATCATTTACAGTTTCAAATAAGCTTGTGCCTCATAATGACAGACAATGTGAATATTAAATCAGCCAGTTATGTATATTTTTAAAGCTAAGGTATGAAGGGAATCTTATTTCTTGAGTCAAGAGCATAGTTTCTCAATTTGAGAGCATACTTTAATGATTTCATGTTCAGGTTTTGAGAGAAAGCATCACAAAATCTGAATATGTACTCATTAAAGTATGCTCTCAAATGGAAAAACTATGGTTTTGTTTGGAGAGGGAAATCTCATCTCCTACTAAGGTACATACTGTATCTGGAATATCTAAATGTATCTGGATTCATTTTAATCAGTGTAAAGACAAAACCATGTCCGTGCTGCGAGGGTTGTTGCAAAACCTCAGTGCGGAGCTTCGGGAGGAGCAGACTGAATTCAACAGTGAAGCCAAGGCCACACAGGGCACGGCATCTGAGGTAAGGCTGGTGTTTACCCTTCAGGCCTGCTTCCCCCCGCTGTGTGTGTGAAGTCCTGCTGATGATCTGTCTCCCTGGCCACGCATCTCCTCTGACACTCAGTTCAACAGGCATCATGAAAAGACTCATGCCAGAGTATTTAGGCTAATCTCTTGTCGCGGCTGCAGCCAAACAGGACATGCATGTTCAAATCTGCTGCATGAAAACACTCAACTTATTCTCTGAATTGTCCAAACATGGGAGAGTGCATGTGCAGTTCAGTCTTACATAGCCTCAGTGACTGTTTGCACCTGCTTGTTTAACTGCACGTTTTAATTTACTTTCTAAATGTCGAACATACAGTATGAGTCATTGCCACTGAGCTGATGTCTTCTCTGCACAGTGTGGCTCAAGATCTGCTCTGCAAGGAGCGGATTTATTTCTTTAATGGTTGTTTTTCCTTCTTAGCCCACTGACTCTCTCTTTCCTCAGAGGAATATTTAGTTATAGAACAAGACTCTAGCTAACTGCTATCATCATCATCACGCTAACAGTATAACAATGGCAGTACTAACGCTGATATGTCAATGTTTTATGTCAAAGTTAACACACTGACATCAACATCCAAGGTTTAATTACGAATGGGAAGCTTGGCACACTAGTATGAAAGTGTGTGACAACTAAACAAATATGGATGCCTCACACCAGCTGAACACTGTTGTTTGACTATATAAAACCCAAATTCAATAGTTGTGGCCTTGTCATATTATTCCTCACACAGTCCTCCCCTGTTTTGATGATGTAATGCTTGCCGTTGTAAACGGAGGCATATTTCCCTTTTCCCAGGGGCGAATTCAGTGACTGGGGGGGTTCCCAGGCAACTTCTTCACTCCTTCAAACAACATCATATTGCATAACAAGCATTATTTGCAGTTATGGCTTCCATGAACATAGTATGATAATATTGAATGTTGAGTTACTGCAGATTTGGATGTGAGAAGGTTAAAAAATACTTTGCTTGTTCAACATAACACTCAGTGTCAGCCTTTAACATTAGCCTTTAGTTGGCACCTCCATACCTTTTACCACCAAGTTGGGTATATTGGAGCTTGAAGCACTGTCCCAGTTGTAATTATGGGTATTTATTGAAATGCTATTTTCAGGTGAGAGATTGCTAATAATGGTAACTGTTCAGCAACCTTTTTTGCCCTCTAAGTGTTTTTTTTCTCTCTCTTTGCTTAGTACGCCGTCAGTGGAATCTGTCATGATCAACAGCAAAGAGAAGCTGACAGGTAGGTGTTTTCCACCGACATTCACATCTTGTCCATCTTGTTCATGAAGGTCACTGAAGTCCTCTCTCCTGATCTCCTGTTGTTTTCACAGAACCTACAGCTTAGATGGGCAAAAACGTGGGCAACAGTTTTTTCCATGCAGCTATAAGAGGAGGAACTGGTGCTATGTGAGCCAGGAGGCTGCCCAGCTGGACCAAGAGGACCCTGTTAAGACGTGGGACCATCTAATCATGCCGCTTAACTTCCCTGATCTTGACTATGAGCAGATGTCCATGGAGAGAAGCCACACTGCCCCAGAGAGGTCGGCCTTCCGCATCTACTACAGCCCCCCCTCAGCTCGCAGAGTCCAGCTGGCTCAGCTGAAGCAAAGCCCTGTCGCAGACAGCAGAGAGTCCATCAACACTCCCTCTCCCTGGTGCACACCACCGACCTCCTTCTCTCTGCTCCGCCTGGACTCGTCTGCTAACCTGAGCGACGACATGAAGGAGATGACCACCTGGAGGCAGACGGGTCATGGCAGTTCACAGGAGAAGAGAGGCAGATTAGCAGAGCGGTGGGTGGATGTGGCCTGCTCAGATACTCAGATCCACATGAAGCCACAGATGGTGAGTGTTGGTCTGCAGACTGATGGGGCTCAGGGTCCGGTCACTGTGAGAAACAGCCCTTCTCGAGTCCTGACCTCCTGCCTGGTGTCTGCCCGCTCTCACCACATCTCCACCTCACTGGATGGAGTAACAGGTCGAGTGGAAAGGCCCATTTCTCGCTCCACCTCCTCCCCTAAACTGTACCGGAGACACTCTGCATCTGGTGCAGCCTCTCTGTCGTCATCCACCAATCTGAGCTCCTCCACATCCTCTCTTTCCCCTTCTAGAGGTCGAGCACTGTGGAACCTGAACCACCAAAGCCACACTGGCCTCACACTGACCCGACAAGCCAGTCACCGAGCAGGTGCAGGGCAGAACCATAGTTCTGTGAGCAGTGCCAAGCCCCCCAGCAAATCTGTAGGCGCCAACCGTTACGGTTTGGTCACAGAGTTTCTGCGCAGGGTGAGCGGCCGCGGAGAGAAACGGATACCAGAGTCGGGACAGAAGACAAAGCGCACCCCGAAGAACCTGGAACGTGTTCCGACGAGGCCTCCCGCTGTCCCGCTGCACAGGAACGACAGCGTGACGAGGATCGTCAACCAGAGGTTCATGAAGCAGAGAGAGGAGGCCAGTCGAGCCCAGAGAGAGGAGAGAGGCAGCTGCCTGAACCACAGTGTCAAACACAGTCTGAGTCCTGCCACGGCAGAGGTGAGGACAACAATCATACACTCACTCGTGACTCCACTGTGAGATTTTTAGCCAATCAACAAACAGTTGCAGCTCAAGCACAACAAGCTGTTTATTTTGCTGAAATATTCACAGTATTTCTATTACTTCATCTACCTCTTGTAAGTACTGTACGTGTCTCTGTCTCTTCCTGAGCAGGATGGAAACTACGACTGCGGCTCCAGCAGCACCTTGACCTTCTGCATACCTCGTCCATCTCGTTCCTCCCAGAGACAAACGTTAAACCAGAGCAAACTCCTTCGACACAGACACTCGGCTCCCGTGAGCGCTGCCGCAGACTCCAGCCGTGAGTGAGCGGGAGGAGGGACAACAAGAACAACAGAGGCAGCTTTACTGATACTTGTGGACAGCTGAGAGCAGTCAGAGCCACAGGGCAGGAATTTAAAATCTTTAACTGTAAACCCTGCTTTACTGCAGGGGGGGGTGACCTGGGAGTACTGGTAGACTTTGTGTGGGATGTTTAGAACAGCTGTGAGTATATTTCTTTTGGAGCAATGAAATTATTCTCCTTTTAAAGGTTAATCTTTATTTCAGTACATCATTTAGCATTTAAGTTTATTTCATATTTACACATTTAAACTTTCTGTAAAACTTATTTTGCACCTGCATTTTATTATCTCTATGTTATTATGTAGAGTATAAATAACCTTTTATTGAATAAAATAATAAGATCTGACCAGCAGGCCTACTAATAATTGTAATTTTATTTATCTACATATCCGTCTTTGCCTCACAGTCACCCCTCAACCACTTTAATTAAAGCTATAGCAACTTGTTTACTGTGCAGTAATCAGCTGCTTCAGGACAGGGCTGCTGGGTGTTACAGTACGTCACATGCTCAAAAAAGAAAAAGTAACTGCTAAGTAGTTAATAAGATAAGATTTCCTCCTCAGTTAGTAGCATGATCTCCCTCCTTCCTTCCCACTCTTGACTTTCACTGTAACTGAAAAGGCTCCATGCAGCACATCACAGTGTGTCCATGTGTAACATGGCTGGATATTACAGTTACATTTACTGTGTGAGACGTTCACATGTTCTTGTAGCAGATCAGATTAAATACTTTGTATACAGTCGGTGCGATGGGCAGCTGGTCCACTGTGGCCAAGGGCAAAGCAAGTGCAGGAGTCGCACAATCACACGGTGTCACGTTTCAGCTCACAACACATGTTCATCCTCTTACACACACACACACACACACGCAGATGATAATGTGGGAGTAACTTCAACTGACTTTAACCCAGTTTCACTGTAACACTGGTGAAAAGCTGGCAAAAACATACTGATGAGTAAACAAGACATGTATGACAAAGGTGATATTGTAATATTCATAAATATAATCCTTCATTGTTCACACGTGCTGTATTTCACTATGTGTTTACAGTTGTTCCAGAATGAGCATGGTTGCTTAGATTTGATTATTAATTTTTTTCCAGGGAGTTCTAGTTCTAGTTCTCTGACTTAGCTGCCTTCACAAAGAGCCAGACTTTATGCGAGGCTAAGCTATGCTGCTGGCTGTTATCATCCAAACCTGAAAAAGCAATAGAGATGTATCTTCCCACATGTTGAACCATGTCTTTATTGGCTACTTTCTGTAACATTATTAATTGAATTAAATTGCTATAAATTTGAGCTCACAACTGAAGCAATACCTCAAAGCTCTATGGAAATTTGATTAAATATTTTTTTTTTTTTGGTAATACTCATTAATTATCAATACAAACTCAAATATAAGCTGCTACACTTTTCTGACGTTTCAGTGGCTTGTGTTAAGTTGCAGTACTGAGTCTCGCCTCAGGGGGCGCCACACCTGCAGCTCTGCTCTCTCATCAGCCGTGTTACCTTCTTCAATCCCATTTGTTGTTGCTCATCACAAACTAAGGCGGAAGTGCTCCTGCGCTTTTCTGAAATGTGTCTTTCAGATCAGATTGGAGTCATGTAAATAAACAGAAATCAGAGCTGAGATGGAGCCGGTTTTCTCGAGGTTCGACTCCTATGACTTCAGGGCTGATCCGAGGTTTCAGGACGGACTGAAGGTTTTAAACCAGTCCAGCAGCAGCAGGGACGAAACCAAACAGCTGGACATGAAACTCTTCTTTTATAACAGGTGTGTGGCGGCTGTTCAGCTTCATTTACTAACATGAAGTAATCCGCTGGCTGTTTGATGAGTGACAGCGAGAAATATATTGTATAACAGATCCTCCAGTTTTGTTTTTAACTACTGTAGTACAGTTTCTCTGTGCTTTTATTGTACTTCAGACAGTAACAGTTAAGATTTCAACCACAAGAGTAACATTCACATGATTCACAGCAGGACAAGAGGTAAGAATCTGATAAAGAACTATTTAAAATGACATAAGAAATCCCATTTATTAAATAAATAAATGAATATTAAAAGGATCTAAATGCTTTCTAAAGCTGCAGTACATTTATATGTGTAATATAATAATAACTACAAAAAGCTTCACAGCTGACTTTCACATTTTCCGAGGGAAGTGAAGTGAACACGACTGAGTTGCACACATGTTCATGACTTTTAACATTGAGTATTTCAGTATTACCATTCTCTATCACCTCATACACTAGCAAGAAAAACACACAAACCCTCTGGAATGAAATGATTTTCTGCACCAATATGGTTGTACAATCAAAAACAATGTGCTTAAATTAATACAAATACTGTATAATAATAATAATAATCTTTCATGTTTTTATTGAACATATCCAATAAAAAAATGATCAATAACTGACTGAAGCTCAACATTCATGAGGCTGCTGTGATTCTGCTATTTTGTGAGGTGTGAATGTGTGTGTGTGTGAACAGCTCTCTTGTTACTGTATAATTTTCCAGCTTTATGCAAGTCACCAATTCCTGATCCTAAGTTAGCTTGAGAAGTATAACAAGCAAACTATAAAGAGTGGCTCTGACTCACACCCCCAATCTTGTTTCACTGATTGGACTCCAGGTTTTCTAACTCCTGACTCTAGTTAGTTTTTGTTGAACACTTGTGATTTGTGTGTTGCTAGTTAAAACAGATTGTTGTTTTGGTGAAAGTATTATCATATTTTCAACAATAGACAAACGATTCATAAATACATGTAACCTCCAAGGGTTCACTTTTTCATGCCACTGCACTACTTCACTAATTTTAGAAAACTACTTAGACTACTTGGCTTTACACCAACAGTCTGACACAGTGTTACATTATTTAAGTACCTAAGCACATAAAGTAGTTCAATTTGGCTTCATTTTGTCCACATATCACATTAAAATCTGTATGACTCCTTTTACTTTTTATCCTTGCGGTATATTTTTCTATTAATACATCTTAAATATTCAATGCTAGCACAAAAAAAGAATTCTTGTTTCTCCACTTTCTGAACCAGGTTTGTTGAGCCCATAGACCGAACCAGCTACAAACAGTGGAGCTCTTCTTCGCGTGTGAAACACACGGACTGCAGCTCGGAGCAGCAGGACCAGAGGACACCTTCTGATCCAGACTCTGATATCACTAAACATGAGACAACAGAGACAGAGAAAACACAGCTTTCCTTTGCAGAGGTGATGCGACTGGTTCAGGAGGGGAAGGAAGTGCCAGGTGCAATAAAACTGGACATAAAACCAAGCAACCAGAGTCCCACTCCCTCTCGGATGGAAAGGATGATGAAACCCTGGGAAACGGCCTCCACTCCCAAGTGACATTTCAGCCTTCATGTAGATAAAAAACATTTTAAAATAAAAAGGTATGAACATTTTCAAGTAGATGGTATGTCATTACTGATCAGGACTAAGGTTTAAAAGGCAGAGCATGAATTTAACGAGGTACGTCCAGGTCCTCCGTCTCATTGTGGTTAAGTCTCTGTTGTCCTTTTGTCTCTTGGGCATATCTCTTATGACTAACAAGAGACAGAGAGTCCAGGTCATTAACTAAATGAATTATATTAATAGAAACCATTATCATAAATGGCTATAAAGTAATGAAAAAGGTGATATTAGGTGTCAGCTATGGAGGCTGACGAACTCAACATGCTGTATAACCACAGATCTTCTCTGTAGACATCTACTTGAAACAACGTTGACATGTTGGAATATCAGTTATTTCAGGTATAACTTATATACATTTGCTGTAACAAAGCAAGCGGACAGATGTGCAGTGTAGACTTTATTCCATTCAGCTGATTTATTAGCACCACTGAGGTCCAGTTGTTCTGTAGCATAGTTTTCAAGATGATCAGCGAGTAAGAAGATAACTTGTATACAAATTTTAAAAAGGGGGTTCAGGGCCCTTTCTCCTGAACAGTGTTTAAGCATGATTAAGTAATAAAACAAGTCAAAATTAGATCTGATAGAAATGAAATTAAAGACAAAAAAGGCATTATACAACATTTAATTATACCAAAGTAAAAATCCCTCATATGCACATTTATTCATTTTGTGCTGACTTAACATTTGTTGTTTTCACCAAAGAAACTGACTATACATCACACTAATATTTCCCCGCATCACTTTCTTACAAAGAAACACACAGTCAACAAAGTCTACAAGAAAAGTTCACTTTTAGTCTGTGCCTATTAAAGGTAGATGTAAAAACAAACAAACAAACCAAAACCAACACAGTTAGCACCGTTAGCGTAGCACCGCCAGACAATCAGTGAGGTAAAGCCGTTGCCAGACTTGGGCCTGTCCACCATGCATGTCTACAACATGTAGACAGGTACAGACACCTGGACAGGACTGTCCATGTTTTACAAGAATGACAGAAACTGTCGATTAAAATCAAACCAAACGTTAAATCACAGATATTACAGTCATGCAAACTAATGTTGGATCAAGTCTCGCTGAGATTTAAAGGACCATACCAGTGATCTTGCATGTACATCTACAGTATTTACTTGCATAAATATACACTACCAGTCAAAAGTTTGGACACACATAGAAATGACCATGTTTGTGAAAGAAAAGCAGATTTCATAA
>JAUMHL010000028.1:21023669-21033931 GCA_032362345.1 Sandelia bainsii | reverse complement strand
CATGTATCTTTTCATGAAAAACATGGTCATTCCTATGTGTGTCCAAACCTTTGACTGGTAGTGTATATATATATATACAGTACTTGAGTTGTCAGATGTCTTTTTTGTCAACAGAACACAATAAAATTAGCCTGAATTATTGGATTTTTGCTTGTTTCACCATAATTGAATAAATGGTTAAGCTTTCCTTTTAAACTATTGTTTTGAAGTTTGGATAAGCTGGATGCCTCAATGATGGTATAGTTTATTCACCTTTTTCAATAAATCAATTCGAAGCTAGTTTCTTCATCAAAATTTCCTTAAATTCTTTAAAGATATCTAAGATTTTTTAATTAAACCTTTTATTGGGTCTTGAATTTTTGTACTTAAGCAAAGCAGTGTGTCTTGAGTTTTTGAACTATCAATTACAGTGCATACAAAATATGGTTGGCTTTTGTAAAATAGTGCACTTTCATTTATGAAAGGGATCAAACATGCAAAACCATCGTTACAGTCCTTTAAGCGACATGTCTTGTTCATTAGATTAAGACATGTAGCACACATGTTAATCTAATTCTGACCTCAGCAGTATTGTCTACAGTAATAAAAACACTTCATTTGAAATATTGTTAACAGTCACAACAGTTTGTTCTCAATAATTAGCGACAAAATATTTTTCGTCTTGTATAAATAATCTTAAAATATGTCAAATGTTAACAAAAATGCAAACCCAGTGAAGTTATTGTAGACAAACCCTCTGGAGCACCATAGTGAGATGATTGTTTTTTTTTTTGGATAAAATGTATTAAAAGGCAGAATAAAAACTCATTGGAAGTAAAAACAATTCAATTCACAGCTGGTGATGAACATGATTAGATCAGACCTAAATACAAAATATGCACAGAAAGAAAACAAAGTTGACATTTTTTATATAAATTAATAAAGATAAAAAGTGTAACTGCAGATTTTAACCGAAAAATCAGTGTTGAGGTAGAGATCTGGGGCCTGTATCAAAAAGTAAGTTCAACAGCCCTGTCTGGGTTCACTGTTGGTGATCTGGTATTATGAGGCTGGTTATTGTATATACGCACACACAAAATTTAATACAACACTAGAAACAACAGGAATCATATGCAGATGTTAAAAGCTAGGTTATGAACAAGTGTAGGGCCTAGTTCTTGGACTTATTTAATTTAAGTCCTGTTTATGATCTCTACCTGAGAGAAACATCTGGCTCTTTAGCTGCTAAATGTTCATGAGTTAGTCGCCAACCATAGCTGTATGTCGTTTGTTCCTGAGCAGGTAGTGCGCAGTGAGTTCTGAGAGCTTTTTTGCTGTTGATCTACAGAAATGCCTGTTACTTGTCTCTTTATTGTAAACAATGTCCATGTCAGGATCCTGTAGAAATGATTCCCTGTATTTACTGATGAACCAGTTTCATGATACCAGACGACCTGAGTTAAGGCCCAACGATCTAAACTTACTTCATGATACAGGTCCATGTTCTGAGAAATTATCGTTTGATCACAGCACCATCGTTTGTCCGAGGAAACCTGAAAAAAAGTGTGTCTGCTGGTGATAGCGGATTTTAAATGACTGACTAGTCACAGAAGTGAAGGCTCTCATGAGCAAACACAAAATATTAAAAGCTAAACTAGGTCTTTCTGAAAAAAGACAGGAGAGTTTGAACTACCTACTAACGCAGGGCAGAATAAGGCAGTAAGTTTACCGCTGTTGATTCCCAGTCGTTATTCACATGCAAAATAATCCTTCAGCGGGGCGAAGAGGTGGCGAATAACGGGGACGCTCCAGGAGCGACCCAGGACTTTCTGTCTTTGCATCCGCCCCATGTTGTTCACATCTGTGTAGTGTTTGGGGAAGCCAAAGACCCTAAAAAAGTCAACAAAAAAAAAGTTATTTATAATGTTAATATAACATATAATATTGTTTCTTAAGCAGTAGAAACAATCCAATAATCTCTCCATAGAAACATGACAAAAATGACCTAATGAACATAGTAAAGATGAGATTATACCTACGATATGAACAGTATGTTCCCAAGAACATGCTGATTTCAGATACACTTACTGTTCCATTTCAGTGCACCACAGGTAGTCCTCCCTGCCGTTCATGGTGACAGGCAGCGGTCCCATCTTCCCCTGCCTTATGGAGTTAGACTTTGTTGTGATGGTGCGTACTTTCTCAAACTGCATGAAGACGCAACAAATCAGAATCAGGGTGGTTTATCATTTTAAGTATATGTTTTTGTCAGTATTAATTAAATAAATCACAACAGCCAAAGAATGACAGTGTGATGGAAATTCAGTCTCTTGTCAGTAACTATGAGACACAAAAACATTTTGCCCACTGTCACTGCCCACAGAACAGAGAAAATATTTAATCCTTTTGTAATCTATTTGAAGTCAATCCGTTGATCCAAGG
This sequence comes from Sandelia bainsii, assembly GCA_032362345.1. Lineage (NCBI taxonomy): Eukaryota > Metazoa > Chordata > Actinopteri > Anabantiformes > Anabantidae > Sandelia > Sandelia bainsii. Next base: position 21,031,510 of record JAUMHL010000028.1, on the reverse strand, counting down.
CCTGCAAATGCCATATTGGTTACATTATATTGTTTCAGCAAGAACAAACGTCTTTATCTGACATATTAAACTAAATGTTTCTACCTTTGCCGTGCGTCCGACTTCCAAACAATCCTGGAGAATCACTTTGTCGTCCAAAGATGTAGCAAGAGGTCTAAAGAGAAATGCAGACATGTAAACTGGACATTTTTTAAGAACATTTTTTGTCTTTCAGTGTGAGAATGTGCACAAACAAAGGAATATGATTTTGTATTAGTATGTACCTGTTCATGCCAGGGAGGTTTCCCCAAAAGTACCGTGCTCTGTGAGCAGGGCTGACTTTAACTGCATCAATCAGAACTGGATTACACTGAAGAAAAAAAAGGCAAATAATGAGTAAAAAGATTGAATGCATTCTGTCCCCTGCCATAGGGCTAAGAGGACACATTGACCAGTAAACAAATATACTCACCTCAAGGAATCTGCAGATATCTGACTTGTCATTGGCACTCATGAAAACCACATTCTCAAACAACCAGAAGAACGGACGGTCGTCATCCTCCTTCGGTTTCAGCAACGTCAATATGCGGTAGAACTCAAAAAAGAGCCTTCCAGTGCCCTCTGCAGGACAAACACAGAGAGTAAATAGAAAGGGATTAAAGAAGATGAGTTTTATTTAACATACAGTGACTTTATTTTATCAAGTATTTTATCACAAACTACTTGTTTAGTGCTCATCATGTATCGCCACAAAAATGTGTTCAACAGAAATACAGAAGCTGCATACCAAATAATCCTTTTCGAAGAGGGTTGACCATGGACAGGTCGTTACACGGACTGCCTCCGATCAGAAGATCAAATGGACCCCATTCAGCTACCTGCCACACACAATTACAAACATTACAAAAACTGTGCCAAAAATCCACATAATTTAAGTAAAATGATCTTACATTCAATTAAATGATCAGAGTTGAGATTGGATTTTAGTGGTCAATTCGGCATGCACCGATAGACAACATGACTAATCTTCCTTCAGCTTATACTCACATGTTTCCTTGTGATGGTGCGAACATCATTCACATGCTCGATCTTTCCCTCGTGCTTTATCATCCCCACAGCAATCGAATCCTCGCAAATCTCTGAAGCAATGTAGCGCTCCATCTTGAGGCCCAGATCTTTCAGCACCAGGTATCCTATCGTGAAGACACACCGATTAAACATAGGTTAAGAATTCACACAGTCTATTCGAAATGAACTCCACTGTTGTTTTCCCATTAAGCTACTGCTTACAGGTGACTGTCTGCATGACAAAGACAGGATGAGTTGGTCTTGAGTGTGCATGACTGATGAACTAACCTGTTGCAATGCCGTCAAAAAGAGAGAGCACCTTCAGTGGTCTGCGCTGATCAGCAGGGATGGAGGGGTAAACTCGATGAGGCTCCTGTGATAAAGCAGGAAACAGACAGCTTTCAATACCAGTTCAGCTGGAGACAGTTGTTATGTACCTGCAGCCTGTAAAATCTGTTTTGTCACAAGATGGAGTATAAATTGGTCAGCGTTGAAGCTGTGTCTTCAGGCAATGTGGAGAAACATGACGTCTTAACTATAGGATTGTACATTACATAGACCAAACTATGTGATAATTCTAGCAACTCACCTAAAAACCAAGAATACTACTAGATGTCACAATGAGGACTGGCCATGCGACAAGGAGTACACACTGGTCGGTCATGTGACACAACATCACTGCTCTCAAGAAACTAATCATTAAGCCATGAGCTGTATAGCATGTAGCAGAAACACTGGGAGTAATGTTTAGATAGTTTCCTCAAAGTGAGCCATGCTAACTCATTTCAAAAGTAGTTATTTCTGAATGAACTCAACCCTGTTTAACCCTATTCTTCTTAGCTCATCTTAGCTTGTGGTCTAGAAGTATGATTCTCACTTTAGGTGCAAGAGGTCCTGGGTTCAAATCCTGGATCAAGCCCTTGGAAGAACTTTGACTAGTTCTTCAGGTGAATGTACATTGTGCTTATTGTAAAATGGATATTTTGTAATAAAAAGCTTGAAGTGATCATCACTGTTTTCTGACATCAACAATCAGTTCATAAACTACAGAATATTCAGCTGAATTCAGTTACTGAATAATGAAAATTATTGTTAGATGCAGCCCTAATTATTTTCTCATGCCCAGTGCTAATTTACAAGGCATCAGTTTTCAGCTTATTGAGTGTTTGTTATATTTTGTGTATTCAAAAGTCTTTAATATTATTCCACAACCACAAAGTACAGCCTCAAAATGAGCATACAGCTGAATCGTTATGATGGTTGGATTTGTGTACCTAATAAACTGACAATAACTGACACTCTCATGAAGTTCTTAGTAAAATCAAAGTGTGATACGTACAAACTCCATGGCGCTGGTGTTGGCAAAGAAGTCTTGAACATTGACACTCCAGTCTGGTCTGAGTCTGAGATTTCCTTCACACTGTGACGGTTTGCATATGTAGCAGCTCCAGGGGTCAACGTCTTTCAGCTTGTCAAATGTTCCCGTACCCACCAAGATGTCCAGACAGTCCTTACAGAAACATCTGTGAGACACCGCAAACACCCAAGAACATATATGAGAGTGAGAAAATGTTAAAATGTGGAGACACAAAATAAAGTTGTACGTCTGTTGTATGAGACATCTGAGAGAAAGTATTAGCGAGAGACCAGTGTCATTTACTAGGCTTGTTATTTCTTATTTATTAGTAATTTAGATTTTTAGACTAATTTAAACTTAAATTTGGAAAAATCATACATTAGGACAAATTATTATTTTCTGTTCATACACATAAGGGAAGATAGTTAATTATTGCAGTCTTGGCCTCTTGTCTGTACATCCAGCCGTACATTGGAAACAATTGCCAGCAGCTTAAGCGGCATCATAAATTTTAATGCCATTTAATGCAAATATCCCATAATGTTAAAAAATACAGGCTAACATAATGAGGCTCAAGTTGTAGCCTGCAGCTTTACTCACTGGGTACATCCCAAATGCATCTGCATTTCCCTCCACCATCAGCACTGTTCTTCTCACTGAGTTTAACAAATATTCTATTTATCATTATGAATATATTTATCGAAAACATTTCACTATGCTCAAATCAGTCAAACTACAGGGTGTAAATGTTCTTCATTGCTCAGATGCTGGATGCATGAGATTTCTAAGACCAACAATATATTTTACTATATTTATTGGCTGATTATTCGCATGTGCAGACTAATCCAGGCTACAATTATAGTGTTTAATAGTCTAAAGATTTGTAGAAAATATTATTAGCGTGCTTTAGATAAATGTAAGTTGTGTAAATATATCATAACACCCTACAAGGAGGGATGTAAGGAGGACACAAAGGAACAAATGACAGACTGGTGAAGCTACCTGGATGAACAGTGAAGCGTTTCGACCTAACAGGAAAGTCCAGTTGCCTTGACTCATAACTTCCAGGTAACTTCATCTTAATGACTGAAGATATTCATAGATACATAGTAACACAGTATTTTTTCTTGATGAACAGGGCAACCTCATGACTGAAAAGCTGACTTGTGGAATTAAAACAGGTCTATTGCTGAACTATCCTTCCTCCTCTTTGTAAGAGATCACTCCTCAGAGCATAAATAAGGGCTTTGGGATGTCTCTCAAAATTAAGGCCTAAAACAACTTCCAGGTCGAGTGAGGATCAAACATTATACTCCCTGCATAAGCTCTGCAAAGCATTGTGTAATTCAGATGTTGTAACTGATATTTGTTAACCTAGTTTTGTGTATCATGAGTCAGAAATTGCAAAACAAATCCCAAATAAAGTTACAGTGATAAACTATAACCACTGACTTATTGGCTTGTGGGAGATAACACCTGAGTAGCGTTTACCTGCAGCAGCTGGCGTTGCCGCACAGAATGACCTCTAAGCCGGCACAGCACACGGTGCAGTACGACTGGTAGCCATCTTCGTCGTAGCGATACAGCGTTTCTGTGAAGTTCTCCTGCAAACAGTGACATGGTTGTTGCAGCATTTGGGATGTTAATGGCAGCTGTGTTTCAGATGGAGGTTAGACACTGACAAACTGGGCTGGAATGGAGTAAAGCAGACCACATTGAAAAAGACAAAGATAGGTAATTGGGGATGTGAAATTACCTTGCATTTAAGACAAAGACCACCTTCAAACAATGGGTGCTGCACTTCAATCTCAGATGATCCACAAGACAAACAAAAATCTGAAATAACAAACCATTAACTTAGATTTAAGAATTTTAAGTTTATATTGGAGATGTTTAAATCACCTTTTCTTTGTCCATACTCTCACAAACTTACCCTCAATTGTTTTGCCTTTCTGTTTGACTTTTACTATTATTGATTCTGTAAAATAAAATACCACAAAACAAATTACATATAGTAAAAAAAATGACGATGATTATCATGAAACATATAACTGAGTCTAGTAGGTTACCCAAATGTTTACTTTCATGAGAGTGTTATGTTTGTAGACTGAATGTGGACAAAAATAATACGTACCTCTGTTATAGGTAACGGCAGCTACATTTGCCTTATTTTTAAACACATATTTTCTTTTTGCTGGAGGCTGGTAGTCAGACAGAGCAGAGTCAGAAGTCTCAAGATGTGCAGCAGAATCTAGGAGATCAGAATATGATAATAGAAAAAAATGTTAAGAAGCATCAGCCACGATGCATAATTTCATTATGAAACATCCTTTCCACCTAGAAATATTATTTTTCATTCTGGACAAAAAGCTTGCTACACCTGGACAGGTCAGCAGTCCATCACACACCTGTAAAACTAGTCATTAAGAAAAACTGTTCTATTGAGTTATGCACTGAATATACAGCACATTATGCATGATGGATTTATTCATGTGCACATACCAGCAGGTAGGAATCCTTCAGGTCCTGTAGGCAGAAAACCTTCATAAGCCCAGTCCAGCATCAGCTTCAGTTCTTTTTCTTTATTTCCTTCTGCTTCAGCAAAAGATTTCCCACAACGCTCACCTGCCAACTACAGATTACAAGTGCGATCAAACTCTGGAGCATTTGCTGAAGCATTTTCTGACACTGAGTTAGCACCTTTCCTAAAGTGATTCAATCTGCTAGACATCGATACGTGTGGAAAATTGCCTATGTTAGATCATTCTAGTTCTAATAACTAAGAGGTTTCTCACAGTTTAGTCCCAAACAGCAAACCTCTTGATATAATCCAATTTAAAGCTCAGGAACAGTCCCATCACTGCTGCAGCCAACTTTCTGTTTTGATTTTTTGTTGCTTGACACTGATACAGCAGCAAGTTAACTTCCAGAAGTTCCAGAAAAATTATGGAATAATAGAAAAAAGTAGAGGTTCAAACGCCCTGATATATCATTGTAATAAACAAATTTGTTATCCATTAACTAAATCGGCTCTTACTCATCTGATAATATTTTTTGATCGGATCTTTTTCACCACAACCACGAAAGATATTGTATGACTGCTACGATTTATGACACCTATTAATTAGAACTGACATCAACCTCAGTGCTCAGAGTTCACCAAACCAAACTAAAGAACCTCACAACATTAACAAACCAGTGGTGCAAGATTTGGTACAAAATGTTTTGACGGTTTGACAGATTTTGCATGTTACCTCAATGATCTGGTAAATGGCTTCCTTGTAAATGGGCAAGCTGGCAAATGAATTTTTGCAGAAGCACTTAGTGAAGGCACGAAACGCCAGTAGATTGTCTGCGTAGATCTGCAACACGAAGCAACAGTAATGTAAAGAAATCTACCTCAAAACAAAAGCAGTGTTTATGATGTTCAAGCACATGCACTGTACTTCTTACCTCTGAGAACATCCCATCTCCAAACCACTCCACCCGCCGCATCCCCGGGGGAGCTGACTTGGTTTTCCAAGGCATCACCATGCCAGGCCACCAGGAAAACCCCTTCACTTTTCCCCAGACCAGCTCTCCTGTCAGAAACCCTTTCCCATCCTGCAGAAGTCCAAAACAACAGAGCACACACTTGAAAACTACTTAAAGCAGACAAAATGTAAATGTAAAATGTTTTTTTCTCTGACACAATGTTTCAGATTATAATGTGGGATTTTTTCCCCCTGTAGCTGTAACACGTTACCTGGTAGACATTTTTCCGTCGTCCTCTTGCTGTGTTTTTACTGAATGGTGATGAGTCTTCTTCCTGAAAGTCAACAACATTTACAATAGAAAGATGTCAAAGATATAAAGTAATTTAGGTGAGAACCTGTGTATTTATTACAGTACAAATGTTACTGTTACTGTAAGAAATACTGTTTTTGATATTTCATTAAGGTGACAAAAAGAGAATGTGTTATAGAACTTTCTAAAACAGCTGATGCTTTACACATGAAAAACAACCAGATAAAAAAAGATAAAAAAAACAAGAAAAGATAAAAAGGATAAATAAACATAACAAGATAAAATTATTTCTTAGTGTGTCAATATAGAGAGAACATCTGACTGAAAAACAAAGGTTGTTCTAAAGCTTTGGAGCAGCCACTGCAAAGGCCCAATATCCCTCCCCCTATTCTCTTTTATTGGTACCAGTTAAAAGTCTTGCAGTAGCATCAGCAACCTTTCACTACGGAGGTGATGTGGTTGTCGAATTTCAATGCCGAATCAAAAGGGACACCAAGATTTCTGGAATTAGCATTAAGATTAGATGCTTGTGGCCCTAAGTGGTTAGTTAAACCCTTCATGACATTACCAACAACCAAAGAGAATCACCTGTTTTACTCTAATTTAATAATAACAAAAAAAATTTATTAAGCCCCTTGGGGAAATTCTTTGTGGACAGGCAGCCCGTTAAGGCCCCAAGGGTTAGGGGGTGTGTTGTCTTGTCCAGGGGCCCTTTGACATGTGGCTAGGAATTAGGGGGGGACAGGGAATTGAACCACCAACCCTGGGGTTTGTAAACAACTGCTGACTGTCCTACCTACTGCGCCATGGTTTTTGGACACCAAATGTTTTAAGAGTTAGATCAGACGCTTGTATTAGGTTGGTCGAATTGGAAGCCCGGTTTCGCACTATGGAAAACAAACCAGATAGTCAGGTCCCAGTAGCCAGTGCGAAGCCACTTAGCTTAACCACCGTTAGTGGTCCTCCGGCAGGTCCCATGCAGCTGGGTAATCAGGCCGGCTGGGTGACGGTCTGGAGGGGGCAGAGCCAGAAACCCTCGCCCAAGGTTCACCACCAACCAGTTCACGTTTCCAATTGCTTTTCTCCGCTCAGCGACACACCCGCTGAGAAACCCACTCTGATTATTGGCAGCTCTAGTCAGAAACGTGAAGTTAGAGACTCCAGCGACCATAGTCAAGTGTATTCCCGGGGCCAGAGCGGGTGACATCGAGTCCTATTTAAAACTCCTGTCTAAGGATAAACGTAAGTACAGTAAGCTTATAATTCATGCAGGAGGTAATGACACCTGACTACGCCAGTCGGAGGTCACTAAAATTAATGTTGCATCGGTGTGAAACTTTGCAAAAACGATGTCGGACTACGTAGTTTTCTCTGGACCCCTTCCTAATCTGATCAGTGATGACATGTTACATGTCATGTCTTGTAAGATGTAAGATGACATGTTACAGCCGTCACCCCCCCCAAAACAATCAACACCCCAGAGACTGTGTCTGCTCCCCGTCCATCTAAATTATGTAAAATTAAAAATTAACACAAGAGGAGTGATTCATAAGAATTTAATAAAAAATAAAAACGACTCCTCTTACAGAACAGAATAAAAACAGAACAATTAAATGTGGATTATTAAATATCAGATCTCTCTCGTCTAAAT
>JAUMHL010000028.1:20993120-21012991 GCA_032362345.1 Sandelia bainsii | reverse complement strand
AGTCGAAATGTAATGTTAGATATCTTAAACTGTCATTCTTACTAGTCAGAATGCAGTTGCAGATATCTTGAATTTTCTAGATATCTGAAATGTAATTACGGATACTCGATTAAAGACTGTTAAATGTTAAATCCGCTTGCCATGCAAAACTATAATTTAAGATATCTACAAAGTACTTTTGACTAGTCAAAACTATAATTTCAGATATCTACAATTGAATTTTGACTAGTAATATCTTACTTTGAGACATCCAAAAAGATAAATAAGATATCTTTTAAATGTGTTGAATTAGAGATATCTCTAACTGGAATTACGACTAGTCGAAATTCCATTTAAGATATCTGCAATTAGACTTTTGACTGGTCACAATGTAGGTAAAGATATCTGGAATTCACATTACTGATAGTCAAAACTGAATTGTAGATATCTTAAAGTAGTTCTCCCATTCAAGTCAATGAGACATTATGATTAGTCGGTAGTGTGTAGTTGTAGATATCTTAAATTGCACTTTTGACTAGCCGGAAATACACATGCAGATATGTTAATCGTATATCCTGTCTACCTGTTAAATGTTAACTCCACTTGCCATAGATATTCACCCCTGAGCGTCTAGACTGCAAGTGTCTAGACGCATGCGCAAAGCTGCCGCTGGCGGTAGGCTCCTAAGCGAACCACAAGGTTAAAAACCAAACCAGACATAAGAAAACTAAACAAAAAAAATAATTAATTAACTAATAAATAAATAATAAACTCCGCCAGAGTGTCTCTTTTGGGTCACGTTTGCTGGCTCCAGGCCTGGATAAAGGAGGAGATTTTGAATTGTGACATTAAAAAAACAAAACAAGAAACGACCGAAGAAAGTTCATTTGTGGTTCTAAACACTTTTAGGGTGCTTCTTACTCACTATTCCTCGCTCCCTTCCTCTCGTTATTTTCTCAAAGCGTCCATTACAATTACATACACATTGTTAATTATGCTAATTAGACGATGACGTCATTTAGCGACTTTTAGGACCGCCAATAGCTATTTTCCTTACTGAGGAGTTGGCAACACTGAATAAGAGCTAACATTATGTAGCCAATATGGCGCCTGTTCAGGACAGTTAGTGAAATTGCTAGTGGAGCTTTCACATTATGTGCACCACAACAGGAGAAATTATACCATTGTACGAGAATATGAATGAGTGTAACTAAATAAATAGTTTAGGCAACAACAATAGCAAAGTTCTAGCTTGGATATTATATGTGTCTGGGCACATCAGGCACTTTGTTTCAGTATTACATGTTACATTGACCCATAGTTAGCTTGTTCATAAACTGGGTCAGTGGGGCTGGAAGTCTGAATAAAAACCATGTTATACTTTCTGCTTATTATCTAGGGTTAATAGGCAGCAGTTTGGACACTATTACTAGTTAATAAATCATCTTTGTGTAATTGTAAAGTTAATTTAAATATTATAAACTGTCTTACTTTTTCAGTTTTCAGGTTGTTTCTGGCCAGCTCGAGCTTTAACCCGGTCTCTCTTGTGTGGTGGCTTTCATCCATGGGTGTGATCAGTGTGTGGGGAGTTCACTCACCTTTTCAATAGCACGGTGTGTGTTTGCATGATTTTGTGGTGTTGCTATTTGACTTATTGGTTTTGGTTTGTTTGATCCTTTATTGCACCTTGTTAGAAACACCCAGAAATCTGCTAGTGGGTGTCTGGTCTTTTGGCCCTGGTACAGCTGTCTTGTCCTCTTCTTTTCATCCAGGATTTTATTTGTCATTTATTTTATGCTCTTAATAAGTAGCCGTTATGGCAGTTAACCCACATTGACTGTTGTGGCCTCTTTATTGAAGGTCCTGTGTTTAATACACATACAAGTAGTGTTGGGTATTGTAATGACCATGAAGAATTATAGATCAAATACAAAGTAAACCATATCAGTAAGTACAGCTTTTGGTTTTTCAGGTTGTATAATATCCTCTTTCAGAATGGCACTTGGTCATTTAATTCCCTGCAGAGATTGTTTGGACGTTTACCTTTGAGAAAAGGGTCACTGGGCATCTAAACCAAAATCAAATTTTGAACAGCTTATTAACACTTACATTCATATTTATTGATTATTGTAGAACCCTTTTTTTTAAAATTTATTAACGTTCAGTGTTACTGACTATGTCACTGTTTGCTGATGGTTTACTACACATTAAGAAACCCATAACCCTTTATTAAAGGTTTACTAACATTTACAATATAACATGAGATACATGGTCTCTTATTAAGACTGATTTGCCAATATTTACACCTGCAGACTTGATGGCTTGTAGGTTGATAATGGTATTAGTAGTAAGAGTCACTGAGGAGGTCCAGAGGTTAATGTGTGTATTTGAATTTGTGTTCAAGCTGAGAGTTTTGGAATAAATGAAAGTGAATGTTTAGAGATGGGACCACAAAGGTTAAACACTCATGACTGCGTCCTCAGGGCGGTTGATGTTCGTGGCACCATATTTGGGGACTTGACTTCCCTTTCTCAGATGTTTTGTTCCCATTTCTATGCCCACACCACATGTCCCTCTTGAAAGTGGTTTAGTTAAGATCTCTTTAGCCTCACAACCTCACACATGTTGTTATTTAATGACCACTACTGTAACTGCTGATGTAGTAGTTGGTGATTTCAGCCGAGTTAGGTGGAGATGGTTGCTAAATATCCTGCATTGTGCTCAATTAAACCAATATTAAGGTGTACGACACATGATGAAATAATGCTAATACAATGGGAAATATTGCTTTAATACTGAAAGCAACACATTGTCTCAGAAAGTCTTTTTATTATGTCAGTATGAAGCCAACTTCAGGCCTTTGTCACACCATCAGTAGTGAGCATAGAGCCACTCCAGTGGTAGCCTACAGCGGGGTCAAAGGGGTCAGAGCAGGCTTTGTTTGTCTCACCACCTCTGCACCAGCCCATCCTCCCAATGGGCAGGGTCCTCAAAGTGGAGAGAGTGAAATCAAGGCACTGGATACTCACTTTTGTTAATGTGGTTTAAGTTTTCATGATGGTTTATTGGTGTGAATATACATTATTTATGTGTTGTTATAAAAAGTTAAAACGCCTTAACAGAAAAACAAAAGTTGGAGTTTTGTTTATAGTTTCTTCATGTGTTGGGTTAAGATGTTAGACAAAGGAATTCAGGAGTCATTAAAGGAGAAAAAAAAAACACAGCTTAAATTCAGCTGATCAAAACATTGAATCACTGGTCTAACAATGTCAATATGTCAAGACAGTTGTCCTAACTCATTAAGCAGCCCTTCTTTGAATAATAGTCTGGTTTAGGATTGGAGGCTCTTGGGGCTCAATGATTAGGCTGAGACAGCCATAGTTTAGCCATTTCTGCAAATGATTAACTCTGAGTAGAGAACATATAAGTCCAAACTCACTTTTGTTATTGTAAAGCGTACCATTTCATTTTGCCTTGGCCCTCAGAGTTTAAGACGTTGGAGTTTAAGACGACACATGTGTTGTGACGAAAGTTAGATGGGAAAACTGAAATAGCAACACACATTAATATATGTTTAATGTCAAAATATGTAAAGAAAGTAAAATCCTCCCTTGTACTACTAGAGATCATCGTGTTTTGGCACCTGATAAATCTTTAAACTCATGACTCTGTAACTCAAGCTGGCCTTTTATCCTCTCTTTGGTACCTGAAGCGACACACAAATACAGCTCCCGCAGTTACAGAGCATCATTAGCATTCAGCTGCAGCGTTTATTCACCTGATGAATGTAAGTTCAATATTGTCTCAACCATCTCCTGAGGGAAATATCTGGCTCCTCAGCTGCTAAATGCTCCACTCAGCAGCTAGTTGATAACTTTTTCTGCCACAACACAGTGTGACTGGCGAGCGAAAATAAGAAAGTAAAGCTGAAGCCGTAAAACCAAAACAATGTGTTAAAAGGCCCAGTTCTGCAGAGCTGAGGGGAACTGCAGAGACAGAGAGAGAGAATTTTCTGTGGGTTCATCACTATCAGCAAACACCTGCCAGATACAAGAGCAATCTGTTGTTATCCAGAAATAATGACTGTATAGCTGCTTTAAGGAAGAATAAATATTGTATGTCACAGACTCAGGGAGATCACACAGTATTAAGAGACACACTAACACAAGAAGAAAAATGCAGAATAATGCCAGCCTTATGGTTAAAATTGTACAGTGAAAAAGATAATTCACTACTTTATATGGAAAAACAAAAATCAGGTTAAGGTACTGGGGCAGTGAATAGGTAAAGCGGAACCATTTCCTCCAATCAGAAACTCATTTTGCAAGTGTCTCTCAGGCAGGTAGAGGGCAATCGAAAGCGACTTTTAAAGGGTATAAATGTTTTGTTTTTTTTCTTCCACTTTCTAGATGTCTTGTTATTCTGTCTATATTATTTTAATCACTGCTTTACTGACTTTTAAACAGTATTGTTTTGCATGTGTCAGGGTTATTGTGTCGAGCCAGCCTAACAAAAACAACATTACAGCTTAATTAACCTAATGGAAAATACTACAGGAGAACAGTCTGGTAACATATGGTTTCACCCAGGTGGCACCTTAGCTGTGTGAATTTATACTACTTAGTATATATATATATATATAGTATAGTATATAATATAACTTAGGTCTAGGGAATTTTTTATCTACAGTGGTCAACCACTTTATTCATCTGCAATGTTTGTTGCGAGTTATGCTCTTGACTGCAGGCTATGTTGTGTTTGCTGTTGCAACTGTTCCCATGGGGTTAGTTGGTCAGTTGCAACACCTGACTTCTTTTCTTCAAATGCAACATATGAGTATTTTTTATTATATGTAGACATGATGTGAGTAATAAGCTGACACGTGTGAGTTATAATATAATAACATAATATATTAAGCTTTTGTTGGGCTGGTGTGGATAGTCTCAGATTAATTGAGAAAAATGCAGGATGTGTTGCAACCATCCCCACCTAACTGAACTGCTACATCAGCAGTTACAGTAACAGTCATTAAATAACAACGTGTGTGAGGCTGTGAGGCTAAAGAGATCTCGACCAAACTACTTTCAAGAGGGACATGTGGTGTGGGCATAGAAATGGGAACAAGATGGCTGAGAAAGGGGAGTAAAGTTTGAAAAGGGAGAGAAAACAGAGACAAAGGTCAGTGGGAGAATTGAGGGGATAAGGCTTATAGAAGACAGGGTCTGACAGGTGCAATCAGATGTGTCACACAACCATGGTAAAGTGGATGTCAGTGCAGCTTGTGGGGGGCCACTATAAGCATGTCACAGCCAATCAGGATGGTAGAATAACAGCTGTAGAGTGTTTGGGCAGTAGGGGTTGTTTGTGTCTCTCTGCGGTGAGCCCATTACAGCTGTCGAGGCCAAGTAGCACGAGCCCAAACACAGGTGGCACTGACAGATTCGATGCACGTGAGAGGGAGCGGTTGATCAAGTGCAGCTCTGTATTGGTGAATGGACAGATCAGGTAAAGCAGGTATAGCAGTTGGCCTTCTGACAACCTGCACTTGTTTGTGACTTGACTAGCCCGAATTCAAAGCCACTTAACTTCTTCGTGCCCGCCAATTCAATAAGCAGATGTTGTGTGAAAGATAAAGCTTTAGTTCTGTGCAGTGGTTAGGTCAGTGGGGTCGCACACACAATCTGCCTTTGTGTGGAGGTAACAGGCTTCCTCTGGGCCCCTCGCAGCCTTTGAGACTGCAGAGGAGTGTTTAAAAGGGTTGAGCCGACAGACACGCAACGTCTAAGACAGTTGTGTTGTAGGAACCCGGTTACAGATCACTGAGGTTTTATGCACAAACCTTTTCTTCATTACATTACATTTTAAACACACAACAACTGTTTTTTGGCCACTTGGTGGCAGTGGAAACAATTTATGTACACTTACTAAATGTGCTAAATGTTAAGTCAGTTAGCTGCTGTTTGGTGCTGAGCAGGTATTGAAGAGTTTGCTTTTGAGCATTTTCACCCAAACCAGCTGCCTGCTGTGGCCAACACTATGACAAGAGTGAAAGTGAAACAAAACAATAAAGTTGAGGACAGCTGAACAATAAGCTGAAACTCACCATAAAGATCAGTAAAGCCAAGGAGAGCTGCAGAATCAGGTGGTAATTTTCTGTAGGTTCATCCTACAAGAACCTCTTTAGTTTTATTTGAACACAATTTTTATTAGTATTTTATGTTTTGGTATTTATTTTTTTACAGTGTAGTAGTAGTACTTTTATTTAAGTAATGCACACACAGGAGCTCAGTTTAATGGCTGCACTCCAGTTCCTTTCTCCTCTACTTGCAGTGTCTGCTCATTTACACCCCCTCATGGATTTACAAAGAAAATGATTGTGAGGGAAGGGTGGAGGCTGCCTCTCCACCCTCTCCTGCTCACACTGACACTAATTCAGTGTCAATCCAGTGCACGTGGGGAGGGAATGAGCTCACACTTTGGAGGAGAGGGCGTCTGCGGTGAGCCACGACTGTGTGGACCTTATCTCCCTGTCATCCTCCCTCCCTCCCTCCTCATGATTAACCAGCCCTCTATGGTCTGTCGTTTCCTGTTACTTAGTTACCAGTTGCCATGATTTGCCTGGGCCGCTTGTGTTTCCATGGCGACTGTGCCCATTCTGTCGTCTCCTGGCTGCCTCTTGGCTGTGCTGTCCCGATGGCCTGTAGCCACCCTGGGCCCTGACCCACAGTCCTATGCCTCCCTGCCTCATGGTCCCATAAGGCTGTCAGTGTGTGTTCATGTCGCACTGCAGCCCCTCACCATGCCAGACTGGTAATGCAACTTCTGGCTGCTCCGTGTTGTGGCTCACTGAGCAGACAAAGAGAGAGTGGATATAATAGACTCCATATATGCAGTCAGCATGCTCCCTCTCTCCTTTACACAGCTATGTTTATCTCAGCACACATGAAATGCAACACCAGCGACGAGAACAAAGCACTGTGATGTTTGGTAATACTTTAGATTACAGCCCACAAGTTCCTGTATAAATATGTAGACACGTTTTAACACATTGTAATCATTCTGTATTTTTCATATTGAAACATCTGCAAAGGTAATTTCGAATAAACTTATAAAACCATTTGTGTATCTTACGAATAACAACAAAAATAATTTTCATGCCTAAATACCACCACATATTTTATGATTTCATGTGATTTGGATGAAATGTCTAAAATGATGTACACATATTTCAGTCTAAAATAAAAAATAATAATATCTAACAAACAAATCATGCAGGTAACTGAAACACAAAGGTATATTACAGATGCTGTGGTACTGCATAGGACGGGTCCGGTTCAGGATGGGTGACACAAAGGAGGTGCAGTTTTCAGCTCCACCATCATGAGGCAGTAGTTATCAAATTGTCACTAAGATTTTATCATGCTCTGGTGAGATCAACACTGGGCTGAGCAGGGTAAGTTGCCACCCTAACTGAGGCTGATTCACCCTCACTCCCCCTCTGTGTGTCTGCTTCTCATAGTCTTATTCAGTCTAACACTCACTGCTCTGTGTCACTGTCTGTCTCTCTGCCTCTGTTTGCTCTGCTCGTCCTCCCTAAAGCTCCGTTTAGGTTGCTGCACTCGCCTCCAAGACAGATTTTGTTTGTTTACACTACAACTACACGGGAAGGATCTTTAAAACAAGAAAGATCTCCTTGTATAGCATATAGAGTAAATACTGCATAGGATGAAATCATCAGTGATACCATCACTGATGGGTATAACATAACTGTGCACAACTTTACTCAAGTACTCTACTTAAGTGCAGTTTTTATGCATTTTACTCGAGTACTATTCCACTTTATACTGTTATTAATATATATCTAATATTTTACTTTTTACTCTGCTACACCTGACAGCTATAATTACTTTGCAGATTGAGATGTTACATAAAAAACATATAATGAACTTATATGACAGTATACATATAAGTATTTTCATTTAAATGACTGTTCAGCGTATTATAAATCTGAAAGTTTCCCTTGGCCATCTGCAACATTACAATACAGATTTAATGTTTCTGGACTTCGCTAATTCTTATAGTATTTTATATTAGAAATACAAACAATATAGAAATAGTAGTAAACTCCTAAAATGAAGCTATATAAAAATATTTCTATACATAATCAATCTGTGTTTAACTAGAATAAAATGAACAACTGCAGACTTGCAGATTTTTCTAAAAATGCTATTAGACTTTTAGACCTTCAGTCTCTAGTGTGGGTCAAACAATGACCACTGGATCCTACATTTCCCATGAGGCTATATAATCTAATCTTAGAACACTGACTGGTAAACAGAGAGCTGAAATCATCACCTCTTGTCTGGATTAGCTTCAGTCACTCAGTGCGGTCACTCATTCAGCATTTCTTTCATCAATCTTCAATCCTCTCTGTCCTGCTGTTATTAATGACATTTCTCGCAGGGTTTCCGTTATAAATTTGTTTCCACGTCCATCCTGAAATGACTCAAGCGATGTCACTTAAGATAGAGTTGTGAGTAACTGAAGCATGACACTAATATATTACCATCTTGGTGTATGGTCTGACCAGGTTCAGTTACTTCAGCTTCGTTTCTGAGGAATCAGGTTTTGTTCATCACTTTGCTGATAGCTCAACATACTCTACCCATCAGCCTTTGCACGACTCACAGCAGAAGCAAATTTACAACCCTCTGTTTCCACAGTTGTTAACAAACCAGGGTGCTGTAGTTGCTGTGTTGTAAAATCAGTTGTCTTAACACTGTAACATTAAACTCATGCCACCTGTTGACACAGGAAGTTTAGTGTTTGGACATTTCTTGCAGAACTGCACATTGGGAGGTGTAGGTAACTTCTTCTTCAAGTATAAAACTTGAACCTCTGCGAGTGTATCAAACAATCAAACAATATTTTCCAACACAGCTGTTGATCCTTTGTACAGTTAATTTAACTGGGAGAGATTCATGTTGTGTCTAAGACATAAAGGTATTCCAACCGTTCATGTTCTGTATGGCAAATATTAATCAAACCTTTACTTTATGAAGTTGGGGTGCCCAGAATCAACCTAATGACTCAATTAACTCAGACTTTAGAAAATTCACTCAAAGCCACAATGAGATTGCACAACCGCAGTCACATGCTGAGTGCTCAGAGTGCCCCTTGAAGGAAGGGATCTGAATACCATTGGGCATGCACTCTAAGGCATTTTCAACGAGACAGGTTTAATCTAAGGGCTGGAGATGACACTGTTTGCTCTGCTATCTAGTTAATCCAGATGTCTGTGAGGTGCAGGTCAGGCTGTAAGCATATGTGTGCAAGAGCTGACATCAGGCTTGTGGGTTTTAAGAGACGGTTCTCATTTTTGAATGTGGGGTGCCTTAGTGTGAGACACCCCTCTCTGTGGGCCTCCAGGACAGGAGTTGTCCACCTCATGGTGAAAGGAAAGTGCTTAGTGGGGGATTGCGAGTGTAATTACAGCGGTTTTGCCTCATTAGGAGTGAGGAGGTGTGACCCTGCCTACAGGTCAGACAGCTGACCTGTACGGGTGGAGTCTCTCTGCTCGGAGGAAGCGAGGGATTGGTGTCGTGCAGAACAGAAATCTTAATGTTGTGTCTTGTTAATCCTTTGTGTTTTGTACAGTGGAAGAATCTTGAGCTTCTACTTGAATTTAATAGTAATAAAATGTGTTTAAGCATTAAAAACTAGAGTACTTGTTGGAGCAGAAATAGCCCATGGAAGTGTTACACATTGTGCTTATAGTATCTAAAATTATGCAACATACTATATGCCTTTATCTTTTAGGCCTCTAAACATCCTCAAAATAATTAAAATCCTCAGGTCCTTCAAATGGGACAAATCCAGGATGGATTGGGTCACTGGGTTACAAATTGGCCCAGTTTGGATATTTATGATGTAATACTTTACCCACCACCAATGGATTGTTGACCCGCTGCTACTGTTATTATGCTACTGGTATTTACCCAAACTAAAATGTGGTTTTTTTGTTCCTGTGTTAGACACAGAATGCTGAAGCTTGACTCTAAAACTGTAACAAATGTATTGTTGGTTGTACAAATTAACGTGCATATGACTTTTTACACCTGCAATGTTATAACAAATCACGTCATTTTAAAAAGAGCCAAAGTATTATAACAGTTCACAAACATGTTTTGTTTGGTACACACTGGTAAAAAGAGGGACTTTTTTTTTTTTTTTACTGTATTTGGTTTTATGTGGGTACTGGGTGAAATTAACCTGATATTACGTAAAGATTTTCTTACAAAAAATGTCATATTTGCCCCAATCTCAGAACATAAATCAGCATTTTCTTTAACCAAGTTCTGTCTTAGGGTACAATGACTTATGATGTTTGTGCTGACATTTTCAGTGCCCTACAGATGTTTACGTTGTGAAAGTAGTTCTTGGTTGTTAAACCAAATAAAAAAAATATTGGGAAAGTGAACCTGAGGACTCCTCTGATTACAGGTAACCACTTGGTGCACCTGTTGATGCTACGTTGACTGACTCTCATTGTTGGTGAAAAGTTAAACAAACTCAAACATGCCTGTGTATTCAGATGTGACAATTTAAACTAAATAAAAGGAAATATCTAATTGTTTTGAAACCTCTTAGAATGAAATTGTAAAGACTAAATGATTAAGGAAGAGAGAGGGGTAGTCATTTGCATGTTGCATGCGCAACAAACTAGGGATTTGAGTCTTAAACCAAACCTTTAAAAATAAGAGCAATGTTAGAGCTATTTACTTCCCTGAGGGATGGCTGGAGAACCCTGGAGTCCGGCAGTCCTGAGAGAGGACACAATACGAGCCCAAATGATGAAATGAAATGAAATATCTTGCAAAGGCCTCGGCCATTCACCACACAAACCCAAACAACTCTTATTATCTCACATTCTGTTGAGTGTTGAGCCGTTTGTCACCCAGCCGGGGTGGGGCTTTTTTTTTTTGTCCAGCATACCGCTGTCTGAGTCAGGATGGAGAGATGAGGACGGGGCATCCCACTCACCCTCTGCACGGCCGGAGACACTGCTGCGCTGCTGTCATGGCAACAGCAGCAGTCACCACCTATAATGCACAGGCCAGAAGGAGTCTCACACAGGCTGCACACACACACACATACACACACAGAAATACACACACACACACACACACACACACACACACACACACACACACACAGAAATACACATATAAGCCAAACACAGATCCTAACAGTGCGCAGGTTGTAGCTTATTTTGTGTATAACTACATCTGTACACTTTACACATCTTTTTAAGGGTGACATAAATATATATATATATATATATATATAGGTTATATCTCATAATAGGAAGCTTAGTCGTAGTTGTTATTATTATTCTTATATCTTGTTTTTTCAGAGTGATGTTTGTGTTTTAGTCTCATCAGTGTAACTGTTTTAACGACATTTTTATTTATCTGTGCATGACTGGTCGCCTGTATCTGCAAAAATGTTTCCTTATTGCAAATAAACGATGTTATCTATGTTTTCTGGCATATTCGTCAGAGAGTTTCAAAAATATCCTGCCCTGTACCCTCTCTCACCTTCCACATCTCTAAATCGGACATTCGCTCTCTGTGATTACGGAACATATAACACTACTTGGAAACCGGGGGCTTTGCTGCACATTAATCCAGTTACCAGCGCAATACAGAGTGTGCTTTTTTTTACGGGATGCCATTCAAACAGGTGTGAGGAGCAGAAGCAGTCCCAGGTGGCGCATGTTGATCGGATATGTGGCCACGCAGGAGCACATTGTGAGCATCTTTGCGCTTTTTTAAGGGTTGAGCAACCCGCATTCGAAAATAGTGTTGGCTGTTAGAAAGTAGGTCGATAGGAACTGAGAGCGACGTTTGTTTCCACGCTTTGGTGTGTGTTCTTTGTTGTTTAGCGAGGACTGTGGCTTTTTTTTTCATAGCCTAGCCTTCAGTGAAGAACGTTTTACGCACAGGTGGGAGATACCAGTTCAACATAGGACAGCCCCCCTCTCTGCTCCTCAGCGGATGATGTGAGGAAGTGACATTTTTCACCGCTGCGGTTCGGGACAGCACGGCTCCTCTGCAAACAGGTGTGCTGCCGTCCGGGTCACTTTTACTGGGAAACCACGGGGAGGTAGCGTCCCAAAACCTGAACCGAAACCTCCTGGACACGGGACAGCGGGGACCAGAGGAGGAAAACCAACCCGTTTAAGTCTCTTCTTTATTAGCCTGGGCTGTTTGAACGGGTTCAGACAGAGAGAGAGAGAGAGAGAGAGGGAGAGGGGGAGCGATGGCAACGAAAAAGGCGTGCGTGGATGCGCCCAAAAGGAGCCGGAGTCCGGTCGTGTTGGAGGCGGAGATGTTCAGTGAATTTCAGGACTGGTGTCTCCGAACTTATGGAGATTCCGGCAAAACAAAGACCGTCACCCGGCGAAAATATAACAAAATCATGCAGACACTGTTGCAAAACGACGAGTCGGACGGCGTTTATGTCGACAACAGCCACATCAACGCCAAATTCAAATTTTGGGTAAAGTCTAAAGGATTTCAGGTCGGGACCAACGTGTTGGGAGAGCACAACAAGAAAGGAGCTCCAGGGAAACCAGTCCTATATGTCCCGGTCAAGTCAACGGTAAAGCGTGTGTGTGTGTGTGTGTTCGCGCGCGCGCGCGCGTGTGACAGAGAGAGAACGTGCGTGTACAGGGGCACGAGATGTCCCGTTGCTGCCTATAAGTTGTCATTATTTCAGGCTGCACACATGCGCTTGTCACATGAATAAAATGACAAGTTATGGTGTTTCATCGTCCCGGTTCGCCCTCCCTCATCTTTCTTCATAAAGCTTCACTTTGTCCACATCCCGACCAGAGCAGCCCTACTCTCATCCCTTGCTGCCATAGCAACGCCGGTGCCTCCTGGCAATCGCAATTGTAGAAGACAGGCTAACGTGCATAGCCATCTCGCCAGTGAGGTTGAAGTCCTGTCAGTGGCGCGCTGCGGGGTGCAAAGCACGAGATAATTGACTGTTGACAACATTTTGTTTGAACCGTGCTTCAGGTTTTGTGTAGCCCGGTATGGTGATGTTGTGTGTGTGTGTGTGTGTGTGTGTGTGTGTATTTGTCTGTGTGCGTGCGCGCGCGCGGGCGCGGATGCAACGGCATGTTCTTGGGTCGGGTACGTCAGGGCACCTTGAGGGACTAGAAGCTATTAACGCCAACTTACAGGCTAAGATGTCAGAGCCACCTTTCAGCTGGGAGGCTCAGTAGGTTTGATTGTCGGCGATTCATTAAAGGACACTGTCCCATCTAAAGCGAGGAGAACGGACCGTGTCCGTGCGTCGGCAACGTGTATATTCTTTTCCTCTGAGTGGGAAAAATAAGGTTGAAATATTCAAATGTAACACTCAAATATGTCTCTTTCAGAGAAATGTCATTATGTGGCAGTCAGTCTGAGTGTTTGCACCCCACTTTTCATTGTCCTGGGCAGGATGCGGATCGGCTCGCAGGCACCCGTTGCTCTGGCAACACCTGTGTAGTACCAGGATAGTCTGCCTCTGCCGCATTTCATTGTGCCCGTTCCGACAATAAGCTCTATAAGCCAATTTTAAGACTAATATAAAACTGAGAAACGTTTTAAAATGAGTGTTGGGATTTAATAGAGGGTGGTAGCTGTGCGTAATTGGCGACCACGTGAGAGGCTGTGGCGGAAACAAAAGGGTCTGCTCTGGACTAGAGAGCGACATACGCCCACAGTTAGTGCTCAGACTTCACTTCTGCACGTCTCTGTTGGAAGGGTTCAGATGTTCGGTAGTCGTGTCACAGTTTCTGTCCCGCTGTGCAGTGCTCGGGCGGCCGTTGCGCCAAGGGTTAAACCCAAACATTCTTCTTTTGTAACGGAAGATAAACATGTACATGACGAACTGTCAGCCAGTGCCCCAGCAGCTCTTTGTGTGCACGCGCGTCCATGTCTCTGTATGGTGTTTGGGACTGCTGTGCCAGCAAGGAGACAACCATTTTAAATAAGCACCTTGAGGGAATAAACGCCCACCTATACCACCACCACCGGCACTGCTGGGACAGAGTCTCTCTGGACCTCACAGAGCACAAACACATTTTCTGTTAACTAACTAGAGGAGATATTGGCACTGATGACTGACTGAATCCTTTGATTTTAGTTGAATAGCAGTGATCCCTCCACAGGTGTTATACCTGTGTGAATGCACAATTTAAATTTGGGCCAACTGCCTTTACAAAAGTCCTCTAATCTCCACTCGGTATTAGGTTTCCCTCTGGGCAACAGGGCAGGAGTGATCTGGCTCTGCAGGTGCAGATGGTGCCTGAAATGTGTTGTTGATTAGCTGTTCTCTGTGGATCTTGTCATTTCATTTACATGAATTCATTGTGCAATATATTTCTCAATATAACATTATGACTGATTTCTCTGTGACGTCCATCTAACAACTGCTGACCTGAAATAATTCTCCAAGACCAGGTTAAACCACATTTGAGAGACTCATTAAGGGCCTGAAAAGTGTACCTTGCTGTATATTTGAGCTACATATTAGCTACATCCTTTGTAGCTAATATCATAGGGCTGGGGGAAACCTCACCCTGACTCAGCTTCACTTAAAATTTAAACAACAAACGAAACACCAGCCAACACAAGCTGCTTCTAATGATGAGTCAGAATCCACAAGTATGACTGTATTAGAAAGCTTTTTTTTATTCAGCTTGCGTTCGTGGGCTTTATAAATAGGCCGTCCTGGGCTGGTGTAAAAGTGACACACACACACACGATGTACAAATACACAATGGTCACTGCCTCCTCGTATGGCTGCAGGGCTGGGGACGCGTCTCTGGAGCTCGAGCATTGGAAGCTCCGCTGCAGCTGCTCCCAGGGTGTGCCAAGTTTCTGTATGGGGGCAGGCAGGGGGCTAAATGACGGGAGGCTGCGTGGGGGTAGGGATGGATGGTGCTTGATGTGCAGACAGAGAAGGCCTCTTCTATGTGTCAATGAAGCATACAAGGCGGCTTCAGTGTGTGACGGGACAGAAAGCCAGGGCACAGTAGCACAGACTCATCATAGATGCGTCTTTAAAAGCTGGACATAGAATCATTTTCTTTCTGTCCGTCCTCTGTCCTCGTGCCCATGTTGTCTCACCCCTCTTTCTACACAACCCAGAGCACTACCAGTGCTCAGAGAATCCAGCAGCCCTCAGTGTGGAGATTCAACCTCATTTAGCTTTCATTATGTCCTGATTAGAGGATGCTACAGAGGAGGAGGGAAATAGGACCAGAAACAGACACAGACGTGCTCCACAGAATTGCACAGTACATGAGCACAAGCCTTTCCTGAGATGAAGGGAGTCAGAGTGCAGCCAGTTTCAAAAGAAACGCCCTCTGTATTTTCTTTGGACTGACATGAGCATTGTACTGAAAATTTTGAAATACTGCGAGCTGTTGCTTTTTGTTGCCATGCCAACTGAAATCTGTAAATATCTCTGTTCCATCTCGCACAACTCAGTTTTGGTGACCGTGGTCTCCCATAGAGAAACGCGTACAGCATGTACACTTGTCAGTTCAGAAACACTTCACATGACTCAAAAAATGTTTAGAAGTGCTTCTTTCATGCTTGCAGGCTGTGCAGCCACAAAGTAGGTAATCCAATCAGCTCGTGTAAACCTTTTATTCTGTTTTACCATCTACGATTAGTTCAAAACTATTATAAGCAAAGTGTCCTAAAATGAAACAATTAGTCAATCAACTGGCTGCAACTAATAATTATCGATGATTAATCTGTCACTTAAAACAGCAGAAAATCACAGTTTTGCAGTGACCATTGTTGTGCCAAACCAGCGATACAAAACCCAGCGATTTTCAGTTTATTATACAGAAAACCCCAAAAATATGCACATCTGGAACAAGAGGAATTTGGCATTAAAAGAGACTTGAAACAATTAATTAGTTATCAAAACAGTCACTGGTTGTTTTCATAATCAGTGATCGTTAATCACTGCAGCTCAGTTGAAATTCGAAGACGCCACCTAGTTTGTAACAGTTGTTTTTCAGTATATGATGACATTTTATCAACAAAAGCTCAAATTGATTATCTGGGAAAATAATTAGAAAATTAATCAATATTGAAAATATTTGTTAGTTGAGAATTTAAGAACAGATTATTTAATTATGGTAACAATTTACAAAATAAAGGTGTAGAAATCAGAATCCACTACTTCTGCTCTATGTCTTGGGCCCTAAATGTTTGTCCTTAACCATCAGCCAGAACGCGGGACATTATCATTATTATCTGATTAATTAGTCTACTTTCCTCTTAGGGCCCCTCTTTTGTAGAAGGGCCACAGAGGCTAAAGAATACTGGCTCTATTATTCAGCAGCATTTACATTAATACTATCTTTGCATAGCCAATCTCCACTGCTTTTGTCCTGCATTTTTTTTTGTTTCGCCCCTCTCTGGCTGTGCTCATAAGGGGCAACACACGGGCTCGTACTCGTGGGTTCAAACGACAAATGATCACCACCCCAGTGAAGAATCACTTGTTCTCATGACTTTTATCATCAGAGCCACAGAGAAATTACCTGAGCGCGTATAATGGTGAATGTTTTCATCATTTTTTAAGTGCATTGGTTTGAGGGTCCATAATACTTATTTGTTAATTTAGAGTTACGCTGAGATTCATAAACAAATGAGCTCATGTCAATATTACCAATCTTAATGTGTTTCTATGACTTACTGTCAGTGTGTGATGAAATCCATACATATTTGTGGTATACATAAATATACCACATATATGTGGTAGTTTGTATGTGTACGTGTGTTCCTACAAAGAGGGGGTCGCTGATCGCATGCTCTATGTTTCCTCCCTTCAGCACCCTCTCTGTTGCCATGGAGAGACTGTTCTTTGCTTTCCCATAGGAGGAGAAATTAACACCATTTTTAACTGGCCCGGGGGCCTCCCCCCTGTGTGGGAGATAGTATGAGTTCTGCTACACACACACGCACACACTGTCTTTAAGACGACAATGATCTTCCTACCACACCGTTGCTGTCATTTTTAATACCTTTGCAAGGCCAACATTTAAGAAAGTGGGACAGTATGATAATAGCCTGAAAACGGTGAAATGGACTCTGGGATGCGATGATGTATGTGCGAGTCATTTACATACCATTTTGAGTTAGTGACTGGAACGTCAACAGTGCCGGTCTGTGGGGCCAGTGGGACTGTCTATGTCTCTGGCTCTGTGGAATATTGGGGATGTCACATACTCTATCACATAATGTTCATCATGGGAGCAGCCAAGAGAGAAGCACACAGACAGGGATGTCGGACAGAGGGGTAGAGCCTGATGCACCTAATGTGGATTTAATGATGGGGGCTTTATGAATTGAAAGAGAGAGTGAGGGATGATGGGGAAAAGAAAAAAACAAAAGGGGGACGGATTTTTCATTTTTTTTTAAATGGGGCCATTGTGGATGTAATAGTCTCTTTTATCCTAGTTTTTTTGTAGTATGAGCCTTTATCTTGTACTATCTTCCCCTTGGCACACTCACAGACGAAACACTGATTGTCCCATTTACGTGTCCATTAGCCAGTTGATAGATTTACAGAGGGGAGAGGGGGCTTTAAAAGATGACCTGTTGTCACATCTGCAGTGAGATAATCTGAGTCATGAGTACTGTTGACACAGTCATCTTGGTGCACACGCACACACATTGCCTTCTATAGCTGTGAGGACACACAGTGACACAATGCATTCCCTAGCCCCCTATCCCAGCTTCAGCCATCACAACTGTACTCTAACCCTTACCCTAATGGTTTGGACCTAACCCTTAACCCTCAAACCCTTTGTTGTTGAAGACGTTGAGGCCAAAATGTCCTCACAACAATGGTTCTGAACAGAAAAATTACTCATCCAGCCACAGAAAGATGGACACACACACACACACACACACACACACACACACTGGACACACATAAGTGCAGTCACAACTTAAGCTACTTATTGTGAATCATTGTGTATCCACCTTACAAAATAAAATGCCATCTGCAGGCTTAGGTTGCAGCTTAGCTTGAGTTAAAAAGTTAAGGGCAGTGCTTTTGATATTTTTGGCATGTCACAGTCATGTTTACCCATCCACCCATGGAGCTAATTTCTTGTGTGAGGCGTCTCTTCAGTCTTTGCCGGCCTGTCTTTGTGACCCAGCTGCCTCCCTTGAACCCCCACCCCATCTCCTCCTCCTCCTCCCCCTGGCCTGCCTTGTGTGCAGGACTGCTCCTCTCTCCCCTCAGCGACTCTGCTACAGTGTGTACAAGTGTGTGTGTGGCTGCCAGCGGGGGTGGGGGCAGTCGACTCAACCCCTCCAGTCTCCTAGCAACAGAGCGGTTTGGTGCGGGACAGGGAGAGCGCGCAAGGGATGGGGGCTGGTTGTACAGTGACTGGGGAGAGCAAAGTCCTACGGGATTAGAAAGCTAGAGAGAAGGAAGAAAGGAGGAGAAAAGGGGTAAGAGTTTTGCAGTGGTATTGGCGATTAGGGATGCTGACATCTCTCCTTTGCTGTTTAAACAGCATGCTGCTGGTGAGACCAAATATCTGCAGCACCATTCAACTTCTGTTCTCCTCCGAGATGCTTCCTCTGCAAGCTCTGCCCGGTAGACATGTACTGTACTTAAACACACATGGAACGCACAAATACATACGCTGAAAGCATGTTGTGTTAAGAGGTGAGTGTTTAACTCCCTGTTGACTTGTGTTTGGAAACTAAAGAGCTTATCAGTGCAGGAGGCCCCAGGCAGGCCTTGAGATGACAGGATTGGTATGGTGGCTAGTGAAAGACAAGGTCTTGTCTGAAGCAGAAGTAGCACTGGAGAGGCGCTAATGTTGATTTTCATTACTGATTTATCTACCAATGTTCTTCTTGATAAAATGATTATTTGTGCTGTCTAGGAAGTGAAAGGTGC
Organism: Sandelia bainsii; assembly: GCA_032362345.1. Lineage (NCBI taxonomy): Eukaryota > Metazoa > Chordata > Actinopteri > Anabantiformes > Anabantidae > Sandelia > Sandelia bainsii. The sequence continues at coordinate 20,994,004 of JAUMHL010000028.1, read as the reverse complement.
CTGCTGTGATTTATGAAATCCCAAGACATTTGAAGATGTCACCATGGGCACAGTAAGGAAACTGTGATGGGCATTTCTATTTATAATTTTTGTCATTCTGATTGTCAGTCCCGTTCTATTCTGTACACATGACGTCTAATGCATGTCTGTCCATCCTGGAAGGGGCATTTCTCCTCAGTTGCTCTCCTGGAGGTTCTTTTATTTTTTTCCCCATTAAAGTTTCTTTTGTCTAAGGACAGAGGTTGCTGTGTGCTGCATAGACTGTAAAGTCCCTGAGGCAAAGTTGTGATTTGTTAATTTATAAATAAAATTGATTTGACTCAACCTTTTTTCTTGATATTTTATAGTCTAGATGAATATCAATTAATCAGGAAAGTAATGAAGAATGAAAGTTGCAGCCTTAGATTAAGACTTCAGCAGAATTAGCCAAGCTTAACCAGGTCTAGTTGACTGAAGTATACAGTATGTATGTGTTTCTTTTCTGGATGGATTCCAGGTCAAATAAAACACTCCCAGCAGAATTTCCAGTGTATGTGTTGGATATTTTGTTGGGGTAGAATTCAGTGGAGGATGCAGCAGCGGTATGGGTGCACTGCACACCCCACGTGTGAGATTATCTAAATCCAGCGTGAATGGACCTGACACCATTGTCCCGAGAAGCAGCAGCAGTGGTGCCACTGGGGGAATGATGATGATACCTCCAAGTGCGATAGATTACAGCTGTGATGATGAGGTGGAGGATCGCTATTATTTCATTTATTATCATTACATTTAGCTCATGCTGACAGGGGAGAGTGGCTACGTAGAGAGGGAGAGGAATGGAGAGGGCCGGATTAAAACAAACCCACTCTGTGAGCCTGTTTAGTTGCCATGGCAACGATCAT
>JAUMHL010000028.1:20973554-20993094 GCA_032362345.1 Sandelia bainsii | reverse complement strand
GGGGTGGGAGAAAGAAAGAAAGAAAGAAAGAAAGAAAGAAAGAAAGAAAGAAAGATGGGACTGAGGTACAGGATGGAGACATGGAGGTAGGAGACAGGATGCATTTGAGGGAAAAGGAGGAAATCAAATGTCACATCCCGGGAACTGTGCACACATGCCAAGTAGAGGAGGAGGAAAATGTGTGATTCCTCAATGCCAGGGGGACAACTTTTTGAACTTGGGACCCTCCTCTTACTCAAAAAAAAAAAAATCACTCTCAACTTAGAACCCAATCTTCAGATGTCAGAGCTCGTCCCATATCTGTATGGAAGAGGTAGACTCAAAAAAAATTTTAAATCAATTTTTTCCATTTTATGTTTAAAATATCAGCAAGTACAGTAATATAATGATAAGCCAGAGGAAAATGAAAAGTGTCTTTTTGTAAAAGACTTACTTGGAGAAAAAGATGGAGGTAGAAAAGAGAGGAAAACTCCATGCAGTGCTAAGGATGGAGGCCGTTGTCCTGGTGATCCCACTTCTATGGGGTGTCACATGACCCTTCGGCCAGCACACCTGCCCGAGAGAAATCAGCAGCAGTTTCTATGGCGACAGGGTCAGCAGTACAGGAGGCAGGATAACTGCCAGAGGTGGTGGAAGGAGGGACTGCTGGTCTCGTACAGTGTCAATGGTGTTATTTTTAAACATGGCAGAGATGAGGTTGCTGACCCAGCTGGGGCCTAGACTTCTCTACTTGAAGGAGAAATTTAAAGACTGAATGGTTGCAGAAGGAGGGCCAGACAGAAAGTGCTAGTGAGGACACCTTGTGCAAGGTGTACAACTGTCTGTAAGAAATTGACCCATGACTCATGTGAATGTGTCTGAATATCCTGCTCACATCACACAGGGATGCAGGAATCTCCATTTGCAGCCACAATATTCAGATCCTCCACTGTAGATGATACACACGTCTCTGTAAACCTGAGGCAGGACATTAAACTAAACTCCAGTCTCTGTGTTTCAGTGTTCAGACGGGAACTCGGCCCAAGACAACTCTTCACTGAAGCGTGTAGCTGTGGTTGAAGACTTCTTTGACATTATCTATGCCATGCATGTGGAGATGGGCGCTGATCCTGGCAGAGCACCCAAACATGCAGGCCAAAAGAAGACCTACAAAGCGGTGAGTAAAACCAAACAAGGTAGCCTGCTTGCAGGTTACAGCCAGTTTTGCTTGCATTGGTCCTTGTCAATATTGAGAATGTTGACAGTAAAAATAATGTTATTCCTCTTGTCTGTATCTCTGTGTCCATATTTATACCATGAGCAGTGCTGTTACTAGCAGTGGAGTGACAAAGCAAGGAAGCTGGATAGTTTGTGCAGATCCAAAACCAAAGATGCTAGACAATAAACAGCAAACAAAAGAAAAGGATAACATTACTTTCATTTGAACAAAAAGCTGGTTAAATAAACTAGACTAAGAGTCTACAGTTCTGCTTTCTTCACTGTGAGGACGATGCACAGCGGTGCTTTGGGCTAAATCCTAACATCAGCATACTAAACTGCTCAGGTCAAGGCTGAAGTTTAGCTGGTATGATGTTTACCATCTTCATTATTTTAGGGTGTTAACCTGCTAACATTTGGTAATAAGAGCCAAACAGTGTACAACTGAGGTTAATGGGATTGTAGCTGCTTTTGCAGGTATTTAGTTACAAATCAAAATAAAAATGTTGACCCTCTGCTAGATGAAAAGTCAGTAAATCAAAACAATCACTGGGATTCGTCTTTCAGGGACGAATTGTACAAAATTTCGTATATATAATAGTTGACATATTTTAGTTTGGACCAAAAGTAATGGGCTGACTGACATTGCAAGCCCAAGAGCAATGCTATTACTGTGTCTAGAAAGGTGTAATTTATTTTAATCTTTAATTCATTATTTTATTAATTAATTAATTAATTAATTTTTAATTTAATCTAAATTAAAGGCACGTTCATCTGCTACATCCACCACGGCACTGCGTCACAGACTCTTGTTCTTGTTTTAACATTTTTCATATTTTTGCAATGCATTTCAATGTGTTGAAAATGTGGCTCTTTCACTTTTTGTCTGTATAGACTGTAGAGTCTGTTTATCGATCACATGGACGCTTACTTTTTTTTGGGAGCTTAAAAATTTCATTGTGCTGAGAACCTTTCCTTTTTCTTTGTGTAAAAAGTGGCCTGCAGTTCGAAAGGATTTAAAGAGCCACAGTAGAGGTATTTATAAAAAGGGGGCCCAAAGTCAATACACTTTTAGGGGTTCCAAAGTTAGAAAGCCCCTGGCTAAAGGTATGTGCAATACCTACAGATGATCAAGATTTCTTTGTCTGTGAAAGACAGTAGGCTATGCTTATTAGCTACGTCAACATAATGTATAATTTTTAGCATCAGTTACCAAGGGAACAATCAACCACCTTTACCAGGAAACCAAAGTAGTTGTGGTGCTACAGGGGTTTTTGTGTCACATTAGCTACTGTATGTTTCTGGAACAAAGGCAGTTTGTGAGTGTATGTTGCAAACTGAGGTGTGGTCTCGGGCGTGGCGTGGTGCGTGGTGTCCTGACAAACCCAGGGGCTTTGTGTGCATCTTTTGTGGTACATTTATGTTGAGAGGCACTGTTGGGGCGTTGGCAAAAGGTGGGGGGTTTACCCCTAATGTCCTTCCTCCACCCCAGGATTGAAAAAAAAATATATATATATATATATCGAGCCAATTCCTCCTGCCCTGTAGAGAGGTCCTGTCACGTCTCATAGAGTGTACCCTTTTGAGGAGGCAGCATCACTGGGGCAGGGCATAATATGGTACTGTCACTGTGGCCTTCTGGGAGGTGCTGGCTCCTCTGGGTGGCCTTTCTCTCTCAGCTGCCTCAAGGGACCACGAAGGGTGAGGGGGTGGGGGTGAAAAGGGGATGGGGATCTGTGGCAGTGGCGGTGGTGCCGGGCCAGTGGGGATGGGCACCCCTGCTGCCCCTCCGTGGTCACGTGAAGGTCGCATTTTACAGTGAAATGCCAAGGGGGTGAGGAAGGGGAGGATGGCATAGCAGTGGAGACAAACTGAGAAGGAGGGCTGAACATGACAGAGGTGTACGTATGACCTGACTGAACCTGAGAGAACATGAAGAGGAGTAAAAACAAAAAAGATGAGCAGCACTTGTGTAATAAGGTATTAAAGCAGAAATGTATGTATGTATGTATGTCTGTGTATAGAGGGCTGGAGCTGGAATTAGGCCATACGAAAGCATGAGTGAGCGCCTAGAGGGAGGATTCCTCCTCATGCCATGTCGAGAAAACACATAATCGCTGACCCCAAACTTTCAACACGTGTATGGCACAATAAAAGAAAAAAAACAACACCTGCACACAGTTTGACTTCAGTCACCGCCTGATTCATTTTTGTGCCGTAACCCAGTCTCCTGTGCTCACTCCCCCGGCACAGATAGCAGAGACCTACGCCTTTCTGCCCAGAGAGGCGGTGACGCGGTTCCTAATGAGCTGTGGAGAGTGTCAGAAGAGGATGCACATCAGTCCCAGCACTGCAGAGTTCAAAGGTAAATGCACACATCTGACCTGTGGCTGGTTCGCTCATTGACTGAAATGTTATTTGTCCAGATAATGCTCAGTTTCTCTGAGTACCAATGTGGACAAGGGTTCAATTGTATGCATGCTGAGATGTACAGTATCACTGTAAACTATTAACAGACATTGTTGTATGTTCTGAAAAAGATTTCAATGAGATTCATAGAAATGTGTGTTTTATCACGTATGATGGATGTGCTCAGTTTGTGGAAGGCATCTAAATGAGACACGCTAAGTTCTTCACTGTCCTGTCAGACAGTAAATGTGAGCTGATGTGATCTTAGGTGTTTGCACTTTGAAGAGTTTTTGAATTTTGCCTCATTAATAAAACATATTGTATATATCCATCATCGACATGATGTAACAAAGACTCAAGAGGACCACATCTCTGAGATTACACAGAGGCACTAAAATGATCACAGAGTCCCTCTAGTGACTGATGTGCAGACTGCAGCTCTCAACCACACTTCAATTTCAAGTGTTTCACACTGAAAAGGCTACTGCCTGGATTTCAGACTTTTGCAGGATTTTCCACTAATTCGGCCCTACTCAATTAATTATTTACAGAGGGGATTCAGTCAAAAACAAATTATGCTGGTGTAGTTAGTGTTGTACAATCCAAGTTTAATCCTACTTCTTGTTAGTACAGAGCTGCGGTTTTCAAACTGTGAGTGGGAGTTGATGATGTAGTTTAATCTGCTGATTTGAAGGGCAGTTTGCGTCATAAATGGCACTTCTTCTCAATCATAACTCAGTTAAACAGTATTGGTTGATATCACCACCTTTAAAAAACATTTGAAAACTCACTTGTTTAAAAAGTATTTCAAATGAGTCTCACACACACACACACACACACACACACACACACACACACACAAACAAACAACAACAACAAAAATATAATTGTCTAGCACTTAACAATTCCTAGCATGTTTTTCTTCTTGACAAGTTTGGGTCTTATCAGGACTCTTAGTTTGTAGTAACTCATAATTTACAGAACCCGAATGGTAATTGCTTGTGTCTGCTTGTAAGTTGCTTTGGATAAAAGCGTCTGCCAAGTAAAGTAAAGTAAAGTAAAGTAAAGTAAAGTAAAGTAAAGTAAAGTATCAGTTGTTTATATGTTGATTCAGTTTGAGATGTTATAGTATTAGTCCAGTCTAAATCAAATTAGACCATTTATATAAAGGCGTTATATTGATAATATAACATTGCACAGGGCTTTATGGGTTATGCATTGTTCTACAAATGATCAGAGGTCATTTAGAAAATCAAATCAAAGAGTTAAAGTGACCATACTACAATATAAAACAATACCACACACATAAAATAACACTACACTGTAAAAAGCTATCAATTTCAAGTTAAAGTCCTGTATTAGCAACTAAATGTACTTAAAATATCAAAAATAAAAATACTGAAAAAGCAGAATGACCTCTTTGAGTTATATTACTATGTTAATGGATTATTATTACTTTTGTACTGTATCACTATATAGTATAAGTACTTCTAAATGATGTCTTTGGTTAAAGTTTTAAATGTTTCATGTACATTTAGGTTCTTTATAATAAGGCATCACATTTGACTTATTATTAGTTTATCAGACATTAGTCTTATAAATAAAGTGTTTGTTTTCCAGACTAATTTTTAACATTTATGTATGTTTGTTTTTTTTCTTTTATCAGAAAATGACAGGCCAACCTCCCTGGTCCCGGACCTCATTGATTACAACATGCCTATTACTGCCACCTACCTGAAACAAATGAAGCTGCAGTGCATGACTGCCACTGAAAGGGTAAGTACCTCTTTCTGCCCAGTGGACAATGAATGTGGGCATAGATACAAACTGTCCTGGAGGATTAATTAAGAGAATGTGCCACTGTGAAAGCTCTCCTTATTCTCATAATTGTATTTGTATTGACTGCACAAGTCTTCTGTTTTGTCTTTTTTTGTGTGATCATTAAGGACGTAGGGACGATTGCTTTGTGTGGGACATGCTGCCTCCCAACTTTTAATTCAGTTTTAAACAATCATAGGAGCCCCCCTGCTGGGAGGAGGAGCTCAGTGTGTAGTGAGGATTAGTAAAGGCTCTGTACAGAGTGACGTCATATGTGAGACCACTCCCATGTGTGGCTGTGACAGAAACAGACAGAAATCGTCATTAAAGTGCAGGGAGCGGCACTTGATGATGATAATGTAGACCTCACTCACGCATAATTAGGATTTTCTGGAACAATGACCCAGGCTGTGATTCGTGGGTGAGTACAAATTAACAAATGCTCAGACGGTGGGTCGCATCTGTGTGCAGAGTGAGAACAAGCAAAGCCAATAATTTAATAATTAACCATCACTGAGGGTTATTTCAGTGTTAGAGGAGACTTGTAATAATTTGTTCCATATCTGTGCAACACTGTTGTAGTGTTCAGAGCAGCAGTTGGTGCTAAAATGCAGCGGGTTTGTTCTGTTGACAAAAGCAGGGCAGAAGCAAACATGTGAATGTGAATCAGTCAGTGGCGCCTGTTTTCTGTTTGCATGCTATTTTGCAGAACTTTGGTGATTGTTGAAGTAAAGCCTCACTTCTCTACATGCTACAGAAACAAACTACATCATCATTATGTTGAAATGACAGGTGATGAAATGATGTTTTAGATTTGTTGTGCACTTTCTTATGGCCACCAGTTTGGATATAGGAGTAGTTGTATAAACACCACTAAAACGTGACCAAAACTAATGAAGTTTGGTCCATACAGTTTCAGCAAATAATGAAAAATACTTTCCTGAAGCCCAAAGTGATTTTTTTTGTCCGTCACACAATACCAAACCCAAAAATTCACTTTAATGTTACATAAAACATATGGGCATGATAATGTGATTTGTGTTGCATATTTATTGTGTTGTTTCTTGGTTTTTACTGTGTAATGTCTGTTTTCTTGAGGCACAGTTTATTGTGTTCAATTCTTAAGTAAAGTGCTTCAACTTAATTCTTTGTAAATTCTGTTAGCTAATATGAAAGCATCCTCCTACTTTATTAGTTGTCTATTTTCCTAAAGTGTTGACATTAATGCTACATTTCCAACTACTTAGAAACTGTAATTAGAGTCCCTCTCTCTCTCTCTCTCTCTCTCTTGGATGCTACATGGCTCACTTGGTACCTAATGGAGCTGTCACTGAGCATTTTGGTCCCCCTCAAATGGATGCGTATTCCCTGGAGTTTGGGCCTGTTTGTGTGCATGTGTGGGGAGGAATAAGATGTAATTCTGCTCTGTTCCCGTCGCACAGTCGTAGTTTTGCCCCCCCCCATCCCACCCCCCGTGAGTGAGATGCCAGCTGACACATGATGGCGTGGTGCGTGGAGGTCAAAGAGAAGCAACTGTACACGATAGCCTAAAGTAAACTGGCCTTTGTAAAGCTGAGAGTTCGTCTGAAATGTGGCCGTGCCTGTTAGCAGATTTTCAAGCCAAAGCTCAGCACAGCTTTTGAATAGTTTGTGAGATTATTCAGTTTTCCTTTGCTAATCCTAACCCTCCTGCGGTTTACTCGTATTTTGTGTTACACTACAAAAAGCATCTTTAGGGTCTCTACGTGAGTTAAAAATAGCAGTGCTCCAAGAAATGAATTACTTGCCAGGGAGTTGTATTTCCTATTTTTCTCTGCTGCCAGACTTCAGTGAGTTTTATTAAGACTTGGATCAAGGAAACGTCCATTAAAGGGAAGGCTCATGTTTTTTCAAGTCATAAATGTACATTGAGAGCATTGATGGTTGCTGTAATTCGTCCTCCTCACCAAACTCTAAGAGAGAGAGTCTTTCCTAAATAAATGACAGTTTAAGTGATATAGGACAAAATCCACAGTATTTCTGTGCAAAAATAAATTCCGTAAGTCAGATTAGACTGATATAAGACTGTCCTCCTGTGAGGAAAAACTGCGTGTGGAAGCACAAAGAGGGGATTTCATGGCACAACACAAAGTTTGGAAATATGCTGTAGATTTGTCTAAAGCCTCATCTTACCGCTGAACTGTAAAATGCATTTTTACGCTGAACATCCACTGCATATGATTTTATTCCCTATTACTTATACAGAAATAAAGATGCCACTTTCACTGCACATAAGCCAGTATTGTTTTAAGAAGAGCCTATCTTTTGCAGCAGAAGAGACAAGAGATGCAAATAGGCAAGATGATAGTCCCATTTTCTCCCTATGGGAAACTTGGAGGTTGCTCTCCCAAGTGTGATGATCTTTCTCTGATGCTATCTACTCCTTCTGCCCATCCAGAATTAGTTTCTAATGTAACAGCATCCCCCATTCCACAACTGTCTCTTCAGGACGACAGCTCGGTGAGCAGCGAGGACATGAACGGAGCTGAGCCCACATGGATCGCAGCTGAGCAGCCAGCAGTGCCTGAGCCCAGTCCTCCTAATGGAGAGAGAGTCAGCAATCAAACAGCCACCATTAAAGAAGAAGATGGTATGATGATTGTATATGAATTATTATGTAATGATAATGCATGATTCAGGCCTTTTACTTTTATTTACATCTGGAATCTGAAATTTTCCTCATTAAATAAGAGTACAGATTGGTGTTCTGCAGGAAACAGCTTGCCTTGTTCTTAGTGGACTAATCCATATAAATCCAGTCTTACAGAGGGTGGGACACCACCGCAGCCCCATCCATTGTGCACCCCTCTCTCTCAGGGTACAGGGCTTAGAGAAGTAGGACAAAGGGCGATTTTGACCTTCTCAGATTAGACACCACTAAAGAAAAGATTGAAGACATGACCAATCACTGAGAGGGAGAATTACTCTGTTCCAGTGAATATAGGTATGCACATGATACATGTAGTAATCATCTCAGTAAAATCAGTACATGGCCATAAACTGGGTTAAAAAGCTGTAATTTGCACACACCACGGAGTGGAGGCTCCCTACCGCCATCAGTTTCTATCTCTCTTTGCTGTTACTATTAATTCAAGATTCACCCCTTTACTCTAACTTTCATTTATCCTGACAGTTGACCCCGAAACCCACTTCCTTCACAGTTTCAGAAAGCACAGCACAGGACAGGAATTCCCCTTCCCTTGTAGTAAGACACTCAGTCCATGAAACAAATAGTGCATATTGTGGCAAATAAAGCCACATTAATGGTAAATGTTGCTGATGACAAACATCCACACGACTCATCTCTGTGTCTGCATCTTCGCTCTCCACTCTGCCAGATGACGACTCTTCAGAGAGCAGCAGTGCTAATGGGCTGCCAGCCCTGACCTCCCCGGAGGTTCTGGCCGTGGGTGGTAACCCCCCAGACGGTGGGGCTCCTTACAGGGAGGTGACAGAGAATGGCCTGAGCGCTCCCCTGGACTTCAGTACCACCTCGTCTTCGTCCTCCTCAGACGATCAGCAGCCGGTCAATCTGAGCGACAGACTGGTGCCTGTGGGGAGTTCTCCTCCGAACACCTACCCTGCAGACCCCAACAGGAAGTACCCCATCAAAACAGAGTACAACAACAAGGTGAGAACAGAAACTTGATTTGATTATTGATTATCTGAAACACGTGGTTCTTCATCTACCTCGTGTAGAATTAACTACAACTGTGTTGTGTGTTCCTGTGTGTTTCTAGTCCCCTCCTTACAGCTCAGGGAGCTATGACTCTGTAAAAACTGAACTCAGCATGAGCGTAGAGGACCTGACTGGTGGACGGGCACAGATAATTGACGACGACGATGATGATCATGACGACCACGATGACAGTGACAAGATCAATGATGCTGAGGGTATGGACCCAGAGAGGCTCAAAGCTTTCAATGTAAGTAACCTGTCACACTTTCATTTTTGTAGTATAATTAAAGTCACACACAGAGAATACACATTTGTGTATTGGTGCATAGACAACGTACTTACAAATATTAAAGATGAGGAAAACAATCTAGTATCCAGTCTTATTACGGGCATATATTCAACACTCAATACTGATCCTGTGAAAACCACTAACAAATACTGTCCTGCATATAAGCTGACTCTGTTTTCATCACTCCTGATTTAATCACCTCCCCCTCCCTCTTTATCCTTGCTTTTCCCTGTTTACCTCTTATGCTCCCCCCATTCCCTGCCTTTCCTCTCACCCCTCTCTCTCTCTCTCACTCTCTCTCTTTTTACCCTGCACCCCCACTCCATTTTCTGCTCTACATCCCTCCTGTCCCCTCCCCCTCTTTCTGTCTCTATCAGATGTTTGTACGTCTGTTCGTGGATGAGAATCTAGACCGCATGGTGCCCATCTCCAAACAACCCAAGGAGAAGATCCAGGCCATCATCGAGTCCTGTAGTCGCCAGTTCCCAGAGTTCCAGGAGCGCTCCCGCAAGCGCATCCGCACCTACCTCAAATCCTGTCGCCGCATGAAAAAAGGCGGTTTTGAGGTACAATGTGCCCCCAGACAAAATACTGTGTGCATGAATCCACCTAAAAAAATGCAATTTCACGTCTGTAATGTGCAAAATTCTTGCTGATCCTTGCTGCTAGATACGACCAACACCTCCTCACCTCACCTCTGCCATGGCTGAAAACATCCTCGCTGCTGCCTGCGAGAGCGAAACCCGAAATGCTGCCAAGAGGATGCGGCTTGATGTCTACCAAGCAACGGTAAATGTCTTGGGAGTTGGTGTTTGTGAATCTGCCCAGCAGGAATTTGGGAATGTGCAAGAATGTCTATGCATCATAAACGCCAAACTGCACAACATAAACTGCTATAAATGTCTTATAGGATGAACCTGCCGCTGTTGACAAACCCAACTCGAGGGACCCTGCCTCTGTGGCCCCATCAGGGTTCTCCATTTCCAGTGCAGCTTTTGCTCAAGACCAGCTCTACACCAATGGAGGCCTCAACTACAACCTGCGTGGATATGGGACAGTCGGCAGCAACCAGCAGAACTCTGGTGCTGCACAAACCAATGGTGAGGAGGTTTGATCAGTCTAGCTCAAACACATGGTAATGCTGTGTATTTAAAGCATATTCCCATACACTGCTTTGCATTACACTTGCTCACATTTGAAATGTTAACAGCACTGTGTCGTTTAGGAAAAATGTTTCTACTACTTTGATTATTCCAAAGAACCTGATCTCATCTCCTGTGCTCTGTTTTCCTGAATTTATCACATTTGTGTCTGCAGGTCCCACAGATCTGAGTATGAAGTCAGTTGGTCCGAACTCCTCCTGCTCTAGCTCAAACAGTCATGGTCAGGGAGGCGGCGGCGGTGGAGCTTCGGCTCAGCTCAGCCCCCCGGAGGTCACAGCGGTGAGGCAGCTCATCGCGGGTTACCGGGAGTCCGCGGCCTTCCTGCTCCGCTCAGCAGACGAGCTGGAAAACCTGATCCTGCAGCAGAACTGAGTGAGAGCCAAACCGTGCCAAGACCCTCTCGGAGCCTGTTCGTCTCTGCCGCTCTCAGTCACACATGTTTGGGCAGACATTTAAACACAAGGACACAAATGTACACAAGTGATACTGCAGCGAACAGTGGGTCCTGTAGGTATGGTACTTTTACTTATTCCTACATGTTTGTGTATTTGGACATGCTGGAACATATCACAGGTTGGAAAAAATGTTTATTTATGCATTCAGTTCACTTTGACCTTAGTGCCCTGTTATCTGTAGCCATTCATCCCATTCAGTTCATTTTACCACCTCAACCTCCATTCGTCTCAGGAAGCGATGATCTATGTGAAAAAAATAACCCACATTGGTACACAGGGGAGTACCAGAAGTGTTAAATTAGCTGTGACCATAACGCCACATTGGCTCATTTGTGCAAAGGTTTGGACAAATTAATAGTTAAATAGCAGTGATTTAGTGTCAGTACCTTGTTTCTGTTTTTACACAAATGTAAAATATGCTGTACAGTGACATGATTTGATAGAATCATCTGAATTGAGTCATTTCTAAATGATAACCCCCCCTACAAATTCATTTTGTTTCATAGAAAATTTCGGGTTGTCCACAGATGAATCGCTGCTAAAAGACGTGGCAGCCTGCCACTGACCTGTTAACCTCAACAGATACTGTAGGATGTGCTCGCTTACATATACGGAAAACAACAACAACAAAAAAATTAGAGAAAGGAAAATGACAGTGTTTGACAGTTTTCACCTGTAAATTTCGACCAACAGAGCCATCAAGTCAAATCTATACCTCGTTCCTACTGTGTTGGAGGGGTTCCCGCATCCTTCAGCATATGGTTACAAAGAGACAAAGACTTATTACACAGCATGACTTTCGTTTCAGTTGTTTAATTATGAATATTTATATCATGGGCAATTTCTCACTTACCAGGATGGAGGTTTTTAAAAAGCCCAGGTATGCAAATTGAGGTCACAGACACCTGTCAGGGAAAAAATGGAGATGAATATATTGTTTAGACTCTTGGTTTGAAAAAAAGGTGCAATATTGAAGATAATCAGCAATGGTGTACTTACTGAAATGACTTTGTCACACTTGCTGAAGTCTTTAAAGGCATTTTAAGAGGGGAGTACTTTACCACAATCCCCTCCTCCTGTAACAGTTGTCAAATTGTAAAAAGAAATGATATCCCATGCAGCATTGTAGCCGATTTCAATGTTGTTGTTTGTTGTGAACACTGATCTTTTAAGAAGGCACTTTCATGTGTTAGGATCAGTCAACTCATAGTGAGAAAAACAAAATGGGACCTGGCAGAAAAACGAGACTTAATGTTGCACGTCTTTTTTTTTTTTTTTTTTTTCCGTTAAAGTGATTTTGGGGTCATGTTGTTCTGTGAGTTGAAAGGACTCGCGTGGATCCATTACTGATGAATGCAGTGGTACAACCCTAACATCCGTAAGGCTTTACTGGATGCAGTGTGAGTGTGTGTGTGCTGCTCAGACAGAAGAAACTCCTCCGTGCGTACCATCCCCTCTGACCTCAGCGGTTCTCACACCCTCTCTCCCATCTTATCGATATCATGTCTGGAAACACACTGTTTAAAAAGAAGCAAAAGACAATCTTTAAAAAAGATGTAATCGCATCACAGTTTACTCTCCCAGCTTTCTGCTATGGTGTGTTTGTACGTGTGTGTGTGTGTGTGTTGTCTGAGGGCACACAAAGAGTACTCAAAGCTGATCTAGAGCACAGTCTCGCAGCAGACACTTTTAATAGTGAGTCACTCAGCACAAAAAAACCTGTTGTGTATGTGTGTGCATGTGTTTTTTTATCCTTTCCTTGTTGATGTAAGTGTTTGTATTGACAGTATGTTGATTTTCTGTGCATAAGTGGAGTGACCCAGTTTGTACGACATCAATCTGTGAAGATTTAATTCAGTAGGCTGAAACATTCCAAACAAGGACAATGACTCTTCAAGCAGCCAAAAACTGGCTTGCACCTTATTGATTTGTCAAAGCTTAGAGAAATATATTTCTGTATTTATCACAAATCATATTTATCATGAATCTGTCTATTTCAGTGGCACTCATACATTTCTAATTAATACCAGGCTGGTGTAGAGCTGGACTTACATACATGTCCTAAATGACCATTATACATTTTATTAGCATGTTATGATTGGGGTACATTACATTTAAGTTTAAATTCTATTACCTATTGCAAGTTTGGAAGCACTTTATAGCTCAGGATTAAGGTAACATATGGTAACATGTGTCTTTACCTCATTTGGAATATCAGCTTCATTGTGATTATAATAAAGGACAGTTTGACACGACCCACAGTCGGAAGTAGTTTTCATTCTGCTCCGCTGATGAAAAATAGCAAACAGCACCTTTTTGGAGCTCAGTTTGAATTCATCACTTTGCACAGTTCATCTGAGGGGTGTTTCATAAAGAAGGCACAGAAAAGTAGGGCTTAATGTAAAAAGCCTGACTTGAATTAACCTAACAAACGGAATCAGGATTAATCTGTTTCATAAAGCTGGTTTATTTTATTGCTTAGAAACAAAGCTGTCAACTGGCAGCTGTTTTCAAGTCTAAAAACCCTCTGTACTCTGCTTGCTCAGCAGCAAACAGCAGACAGACAAAGCTACCAACTAGCTTGTGAACCTAGTGGAGCAGCTAAAGAGCCAGATGTTTCACCCAGACCAAAAGCACAGCTAAAAGAGAGTGGATATTAGACTTACATGAGACTAAATTAATGCTAATGTTGCCATGTGTGAATAAACTGCTTGCTTACAGGCTGTAATATGTCAGTGTTGGGTTCACAACTTGCCACCACTGCCCCCAAGTGGTCAAAAAACTCAGTTATTGCAAGTTTAATTTTAATCAGTGACATTTAAAGGGTGAAGAAGTGGTGTAAATCTTTTCCCCCACATTAATAAGATTTTAACTGCAGCACATTTATGTTGACTGGAATACTCTGCAGAATATTTGACATTGTAAAAGATATGAGCTCAGAGTGTAATACGTGCATAAACCTTTTTTATGAAACAGAATTTCCTGACTGACTGGATTAATCCAGCTGCATATGAAACATCCGTCTGGACTCAAACAGGCGTTATCATAGATGTCTGTGGGGCCTGAGTCCTCACACGTCTTCCTCATCTCCTCCAACCTGTTTGTTTGTTACTGTAGCCATAGCAGATCCTCTACACTACACGTCTAACTCCAGTGCCGCCATGGTGAATCTCCTCCCATTTCCGCTACCAAACACAAGCTTGCGCGTTTGTACTCTGTCTTAAGTCTGCGCTGAGCAACATTTATAGATGTGTGCTGGAGTTTTAATGTGATCAGCGACAACCACATGTTGTCACGTTGTTGTTTTTGTTTTGTTCTTTCTATTGATGCCCAATGGATCTTCTCTGTGTATTGACTGGACAGTGTAATCTATTGGTGTTGATTAAAAATGCCCTGGTAGCTTGTGGATTGCTAAAGTGGTCAGATAAATGTACTGTATAGCTGTACAAAGAGTGATAAAAGATGTTTTAAACCTTTCTTTTTTTCTGTGGGTACAGCACTGTTTAAAAAAAATCAAAGTGGTTTTAGCCCTTGCCTGTTTTAACTTATCATTTGGTGGTGGTCTGTATTACTTCTATTGTTATTTATATTATTTCAATTGTTGCCTCTCCTGCACTGATAAGAGACTGTAGCTCTGTGCAGGGGGTTGTACTGTAACCTGTGTGAAGCTTTGTATTTTTCCCCTCTGGTTTTGGACTCAGTGAAAGTGTGATGTTTACATGTACAGTTTTTCAGAGTACTTTTTTTTTCTTCTTTGCCGTTTTCTTCTGGCTATTTTTTTCCTAACCTACACCCCTAATCATTTGCCCCTGATATTTTCCTTTTTGTTGTTTCACTGCATCAAGTGCAGACGTCACCTCTTCGACTACTTGGTCACACGGTCAGAGTGTGCCACGACAGCTGGTTGTGGTCGGCTCGCTGTTGTGGCGGCTTCCAGCATTTAATTAAGTAAAAAGGGAGCTTCACAACTTCTCAAAGTGGGCCAGAAAAGAATTATTGAGAATTAAGTCGACTTTAATGAACTGTTTTAAAATACTATTGTGGCCTAAACGGAGAATGGTGGAGCATAGGTACATTTATTATACTACATTAAGTGCTCATACTCTTTTAATACCCCGACCGTGTTGTCAGGGAAGACTCCTTGTCCTTAACCTGACTGGCATCCTGAAAGGTACACTTTGACCTGTTGTAATATCTCCTTGGTAACATAAAAGCCATTCCCCTCTCCTGGCCTTTTAAGGGGAACCCATAAACCTCAGGAAATACTGAATCTCCAAGTTTAGTTTTTATCCACTGATTTCTTCTGACACGAGATTTAACTCTCTAACAAAAACCATTAACATTTATATGAGATGTCTATTGTTTTGTACATTTATCATTGTGATTTAAAAGTGGAGCTTTTCCCAGTACCTGTGACTTAATATTTTGCTTTTCTTTTGAAGTGTTTATAGGTATGGATATTTATTATTATATGTGAAACTACAAAAAGACAAAAGAAAAGGTTGAACCTGTTTCATTTGTATGTTTCATGCAAAACTGTCCAGGTGAGATACTCTGCCTCTTACATATCACTAATGAGGGACCTGTGTTTGTTTGGAAATAGCGCTTTTTCAGTGTTGCATCAACGCTATGAAAAAAAAAAAACACCAGTGGTTTACCAACAGCAGAGTTGCAAGGCTCTCCTCTTTTCCTGAGATGTCAGTAATTGAATAAAATAGTGCGATGAGCTATCAAACTGAGACTTTGCTCGTGGTTTTCTTCCATTCCTGCAGCACATGTGGTTCAACACCATATTCCCAGCACTATGAGTGAGGAGCTGTGTCCACAAGAGTGCAGCAGTGTTACAGAAAGCAGCGAGAGAGCAGGGCGCAGCAGTCATAAACTGTAGACATACAACCTGTGTGGGCATCTTCTGCAATGCTCTCTTTGTTATCTGAACAATTGGATAACTGAAATTGGAGAGCTCATTCTTTCAGTGGTGGAAAGTAACTAAATACCTTGCTTAAGTACAAATCTAAGGTATTTTTTACTTTGCTTGAACATTCTCATTACATGTTAACTTCTACTTCTTCTCCACTGCTTTTCAGTGGATAATATTTGGACACTTTTTACTACTGTTATTTTACAGCTTAAGTTTTTCATTAAAGACATATTATTAGTTTATTAATATGACACACTGTTATAGATTAAACAACCTAACAGTTTAGAAATGAATTAAAGGACAATTACACTGATTTTCAACTTGCTTCCTATGGTTCTAGTTTGGTGAGTGTGTGTAATGCACATGTATAGTATTAATCTTCCCTCTGTATTAAAACGTCTCTCTGCTTCTAACTGAAAAGGTCGTCCAGATGATGTCATCTGGGGGAGTTTGGAGGAGCAGGTCAACAAAAAATACACCCTCTGTAGTTTGTACATAAAGGCAAAGACATTTTTTAACATAATGAAGACAGGGGGAAGTTTAATACAATTCATATTCATGTAGTCCCCAAGGTACAAACTCACTGAGCAAGACAAAGTAAGGCAACTTTCAACAGTGTTTTACCGAGAACAGAACTCTGCTTTAAAAAAGCAACACACAACAGTTTAAAAAGACATCATACAATCTTCTGGGAAGATATTTTTCATAATTTTTTATTTATTTAACACAAACCCTGATGTCCACCAGCCTGTAGGTCTGATCTAATATTTTTGGCCTAGTCGCACTCACACTTTAGCTTTAACTGGTCCAGTGTGATCTTGTTTTACATGGTTTAAAATTTTAGCCTGGAAGTGGAGTAGTGAGGCTGTCAAATTGTTTGGCGCTGCAAGTGTAGGTCTGGCAACAGTCACAGCTGATTTCATAATCATGGTCTCGTGAAAGCGAACACTCTGTTCCACTAAAAACATAGTATTTCTGTACAGTGAAAACACAATAGCAGTGACCTCATTATTTCCTTGTATCCAAAGTTTTATTTACCATATAGTTTATGACATAGTTACAATGATTGATTGTAAACATAGTAATAGTTCAACACTGAGAATTACATTTTTCAAATAAGAAGTACTCGTGAGGCACTCAAGAGGATTATGAATATAAAAAGCCTTTATTTAAACTTGGCTTTCAATACCCAAGCACTCCCAGTAACTCGTTTGTGGACTGAAAATTACATCTTGAAAGTATCAGAAAAGAAAGAATTTTAACACTTGTTAAAATGTTTTTACTGATGCATTATGGAGATGATGGTAAAATAGTACAACTATAACTATAGCTGTTAAGTAACTGTAGTAGAATAAAGTACAACACGATAAAGAAATATAAAGTAATAGATTGCATAGTTTGCACACAGCTATAATTTACTATTTACAATAACATCTCTGCCTTATACGCAGCTAGATTTAATTCTCTGTTGTTCAAAAAACATATTAATTACTTTTCAGTTATTTTTAACTGACCTTACATCTTATGCTCAAGTGTATAACAGAGACACATTCACAGTCCAACATGTGTAGCTCACATTGCTACCTGCTTTCCTACCTTCCTGCACATGAAAATTTGGTGCAATGCCCCTTTAGTCTTTGTGTGAAATTAATCTATTCAACTAAATAAAACCTGCACAAAGTGATAAACTTGCACAGTGAGACAACTCTCAGGTCAGATCTATTTGAAATCTGTTTTCCAGGATCATTTAAAAAAATCCCAAATCTGAATCTCACAAAAAACAAATAAACAAGTGGAACTTTTTGTGTTGATGCCACATGTTTTTTGGTGACACGTGGACTCGGGGGTTCACGTTTTCTGCTCATGCTGCTGATCAAATATAGGCTAGACCCAAAACAGGATGACACCTGAGTCCCTGTAAACACTACGAACCCCTTTACCTGAAAAGACAAACACAAAACGCTGCACAATGATACACTGTATTTGCAAATACTGAGAACTACATATAACATTCCCCTCCTCTTATCTGTGGAGTATGAACTTGTGTGTGTTGTGGGACTGTTTGGTAGCACTGAGTCATGGGCCAGATGTCTTTGCCCCAGATTCCCAATTTATCTTTGAGCCAGTTGATGTGCAGGACTGCTCTGTGGGGCCTTGCCAACATTTAGAGTTTAAAAAAAGACTGACCCAGAATGGAGATTCAGTCATCTGTAAAACTATTATCCAGCACTGCTCTTCACCCTAATTTCTTCCAGACAAAGTGGAACTTATTTAATTGACCAAACAGTTCATTATGACTCAACTAGAAATTATATTCATCATCAATTCATCTGCTGGTTGTTTTCTTGATTAGCTGATGAACTGTTTTCAAGTCAGAAGACTGCAGAAGATGAAACCAGTAAATGTTTGGCATGTTTGCTTAAAAAATTAAATGGTTGCTGATTAATTTTCTACTGTCTACTTGATTAATTGATTTATCACATCAGCTGACAATTCACAACATGTCATGTTTTGTTTTGTACTGGGAGCCGCATTAGTTTCATAATAACTTATATATAGTAACTTACTTACATCACAAAACACTGAACAGTCCTTGAAGAACATCCTGCGAACAGATGAGAGCAAAATACACTTCCCACCAGAATGATGGGAAGAGAAGAGTTTGGAGAAGGGAAGGAACTGCTTCGAAGCTACAACCTTGTCTGTGAAGCATGGTGGAGGCAGCATTATGATGTGGGCCTGTATGGTTGCCACGGGAGCTGGATGAATTCTGAAGCGTTTAGAGCTAGATCATCTGCTCTGCTGTGCAAATGATTTCCAACACATTTGTACAGGAATCTGCAGCATCATGTTTGTGTTTGTTTTCTTTCCTGTGTCTTTTATAAAACCAGACAAAGAGAAACACCAGTGCAGCATTTTTTTTGTTTACCCTTCACGCTGTTCTGTCACCTTTGTACAGAGAAAGACAGAGCGTACAGAGTGTCCTCTGAAGCAATAAAAAAAGAACTGCATGATGATAGGAGACTCCTGTGTCAGTGAAGTGACACAGTATCATTTGTACTTGGCTGCGAACGTGTGTCATTTTTAGACGTAAATGCCTCCCTGATATGTTGCCAGGAATAGGGTAAATTTGGATGACAGATTGGACTTTTTAGATGGAAGACTCACTGGTCCTGTTAATGACAAATTATTTATCCCAGTGTTTGGCTCTGAATGCTGTAGAACTGCTTGACAGAAAGATTATCTTAGAACGAGACTGGACTGTAACCAAACCTTGTTCAGTTTTTTATTTATTGTTAGCGAGGACATTGCAAAATGTTCCCTGCATATTATTTCTGGAAAAAGTCAGTCCAGAGAATCAATGCATTTGTGATCTTTCTAATAATCACTAGTAATTCATTGGTTTGCAGTAAGGCAAGGCAAGGCAAGTTTATTTATATAGCACATTGTCATACACAGAGAGCATAAAAGGCAACATCATAGTGTAAAATAAAAAAAAAAGAATAAAACATAAAAGACAAAGCTAAAAAGAAATTAAAAATAGGGCCTCAGTTTAACTAAAGGCTATGG
>JAUMHL010000028.1:20956485-20973454 GCA_032362345.1 Sandelia bainsii | reverse complement strand
CATTTTATGTCACTAGATAACTGGGTGGAGATAATGTTTTGTCTGATGTTTTCAATTTTGAGATTGAAGAAAGATGCGAAGTCATTACATATTTTAGTTGATAGTAATCAGAATATTCTAATTGATCATTAGAAAACCCTTTTTGCAGTTATGTTAGCATATGTTAGTAAATCCTTGAATGGCATTGTACACGTACATGTGTACACGTATGCTTCTACATTTCTCTCCTGACATTCACCGTTGTTTCAAAAATAAAAAAAGGTGGTGCAAAAAAGATTTTTTTTCCCACTTATACTTCTTTCAGCACAGTGGTTATTCTCAAAACCATGAACACATGTTGCATTTGAAACAACGGAAACTAGCTCTCTCATCAACATTTGTAACATGGACAGACAATCGTTTACAACAAAGTGATGAGGCATTTCAAACTATCCCAGTGCAAGATTTAATATTAGTTACCATGTGCTCAGTGGTTGGTTTGATTTTTACTTCTGTGACTCTTTTCCACAAGAGGTGTTCACCTACATTCGAGCTATGGTGAGGTGTTGTGTAAGCTGTATTACCAACTGAATTAATCGTTTCTAATCATATCACAGCTAGACAGATTAAGTCTGTTTGGTAAGTAGCCTGCTGGTGTTCCTTCACATAGTTATAAAACAGCTGCTCTGCTGCATGGATGAAGAGAGGACACAATGTGGTATTGGAGATGTAAGGTTGACTAAAAACACAAAACAAATTAGTAAATGATAAAACATATAGAAATAATAAAAACCTGTCTGTAAATGATAATCAAAGCTGTAAGGACACAATAAAACACAAAGTAAGTACTGACTGCAATATTTAATAATATTAACACTGTAAAGTTACAACACAAATAAAATGATTTTTTTTACATACTTGAGTTTTTTTTTTACTTTTGGTCTTAATAAAAACATACTATACACAGGCAAAAAGGAAAAGCATACTTTTAAAGGTAAGAAAACAAAAAACATCCTCATCATCACCACCATCATCTCCATCTCCAATGCCGGACTATGTGATGGCAAGCTGAGGGTGAGGGAGGTGTGCAGGGGGAGGAAAGCAAGATGGGGCGGCGGCGGGGGCGAAGAAGTCTAGGAGGAAGTTGGTGGAGGGGTCGACAGTTCAAACTTTCCACTTTCGCTGCTTTCAATGAGTTCTCTGTTCAAAACCATTTCCCTGGCGATGCAGGTCACCTGACCATTGGCCACTGTGTAGGTTCCGTTCCTGCAACCCAGAGGACCGTTAGTTCCACCAAACCAAAACAAGGCTCCTCGTCAGCTTATATGTGATTATGTTCAGATTTTGCGACACTCACTTTTGATTTTCAGATCCATTCTGCACGCCGGCCTGGTTCTGTTTCGCAAAGAAAAATGACGTCCACCAGTGGCCAGAATCTTGCCTGGGAAGTCCTGAGAAGAACAAAATATATTTATAAAGGGACTTTTTGATACAGGGAGACTTTACTTTTTCACCTTGTCAGTTTTCTTACCTGGGTGGTGTGGAATGACCTCTCCTGTGTACTCAGAACTGCCACAAGAGCTGTTACTGGAGTTGGACCCGAGGCGCCCTGGAGCAAAGATATGGTACATCTGCTTTTAATGACAAACTCTAGGAAAGCTTAGAGATAAAAACAGGCTTCCACAGTGGAAGATTGACATCAGATGCAGAATGCAAAAAAATAAAAAATAAAAAAATATATATATATACATTATATGCACCTAAACCACGTCTGACTCACTTCTATAGTAATCATGGGTGGCGATGAGGGAGCCACTTGATGGAATTGCTGCCATTTTCTCCGACCTTAGGTGGACTACTGCTCAAAGATGGAAAATGGTAATCTGAAGGAGACAGAGGAAAGCAGATGATATTGTTAAAATATATGTGCTGCTATCTTTAGATTTTTGCAATTTGCAAGTCTTGTACTATTATTTTCTTAATTTAAACAGCACTTCGGGGAAAGCTTCAGTACAAAGAGCCTGCCAAGGTTTATGGAGACAAAGTGAAAAAGAACATCTGCACTGCAAAGACAGCATTCACAGAATAACATGACTTATGGGAGCCCATTTCAAACTTCTGCTGCATGCATGTCCTCTGTGCTCCAGGCCTTCACTGCAGGATGATAAAACAGAGGCAGCTGCTTCAGAGAATCTCATTTACCCTTGACTCAAATAACCAGTGTGTATGAGAGCACGTCCACATGTCTACATGATAACGTGGTGCATGAGCTGACTGCATGACCACAGGAGCTGCTGGCTGCAGACTGTGCCAATGTTCTTGTCACTGAGAATATATCTGTACTGCAGGTGGACGCCCAAGTAGGTTCAGCCAGGAAACTTGTAGACGGTTCTATCCATGTTTTTAATGTCAAAAGCAAAAATAAAACTAAAGTAGGATTTGTTAAGGGCCTAGAGCCTGAGAACCAGCTGAAGGCTGTAAAGCTTAACACCAGGTGAGCAGTAGATGGCTTTAGGGATTACAAGGACAGACAAATAGCCTGCACCTCTGAACTTCATAGCCTAGATAAACACAGCAGCTGACGCCTTAACATGCCACTTATACAGTGACCAGTAAGCATTTACTAGTCCTACATGCTCATAAAAAAGTATGTGTGCTTATGTGAGCTTACAGACGATTTTAATGTTCAAATACTGACACGTGCACATAACCAGTAAAGTGCACAACTTTGCAGCACATTTATGCAAAAGCTACCTTTGCGAATGTGTGAAGTAAAATCAACGTGGAACTAAAGAGAAACACAAACCACGTAGACTAAAATCAATGTACTGGACTGTACTGTTGTATAAGTTTAGGAAATATGTTTAAACATGGAAGAGCTAAAAAAAAAAAAAAAAAGGCACATTATTTTAACCTACCTTTACGATTAAGATGCTGTTGGTAGCACCAGATGCGGATGGCTTCAAGTATAAGATGTGCTAGTTGTTTCAATGGCCCATTGGTGGAGTATGTTGACCCTCTGGTCACTACAGTGCTGCTGCCTCCGACTCGCTGCACGCTCACCACCGGCTTTTATACGATCTGGCGCGCGCTGCCGTGTCACGAGGCGGGGACAGTGACAGCTCGAGGACACGGGACGTAGACGTGCGGTCGTTTCTTTGTGTCCAGCCAGGGGTGGGTACTCGGTGACACCGGACAAAACGAGGCTTTGGAGCGGCTTTAGTTTGCCTATGTCACTTCAACTAATAGAACATCTCACACACTCGTCGTTCCTGCTGGTCTAGTGGTTAGAATTCGGCACACTCACCGTCGCGGCGCGGGTTCGATTCCCGGTCAGGAAGCTTATTAATTTTTTTTAATATATATGTTATTATATTATAATATATATCTATTTTAGCACATTTTATTAAACTACGTGGTAATAGTCTCTGCTAACAGGGAAATATATCTTTCTCATGGCCGTGATTTCTACGTGTCAAAACGTATAACTAAGTTCACGTGTTTTTGTAGTAAAATGTAGACTCCTTCATTAAGAGGGACCTGGGACATCTTATTATTATTTCACCTTTCAATAAATGTGTATAATAGATATTGTTGGAGACACTTGCTTAGGT
The DNA here is from genome assembly GCA_032362345.1 of Sandelia bainsii. Classification (NCBI taxonomy): domain Eukaryota; kingdom Metazoa; phylum Chordata; class Actinopteri; order Anabantiformes; family Anabantidae; genus Sandelia; species Sandelia bainsii. The sequence goes on along the minus strand of JAUMHL010000028.1, from coordinate 20,969,861 downwards.
TTCATATTTTTAATAAAACACTACAAGCTTAACAGTTAAAACACTTTGATATACTCTAGCGCCACCCGAAGGCTACATATCAAATAAGGGCCCTGTTTGTAGAGAATCAAGAATGCAAGTTAATTCAATTTGCTTACGTGACCATTAATGACACAAAGCCAAACACCATTCAATTGACTTTAATTGAAAAATCTTAAAGTACAAAAATACTTAATGTTAATAATTTATCTTTTGTACATGCCACAATTAATGTCAATGAATGCATACTGAGTATGATTTTAGTGCCTTTATATGCCAAAATATTTATGAAACATGCTGAATTATTAAATATTAACAATCATTTTGACATTTTAGGTTAAAATAAGTTTAAACTTCTTGCGTTATATTAGTAATTTAGTATTCACTAACAGAGAAATAATAGTGGACAAATACACACATACAAGGGAGTAAAATAACAACTTCTGAAAATAATTAACCGTGGTCTGTTATCTCATGTGCTGGGACATGGGAATCTTCTGTCAAACCCAGATGTTTGTCCATTATTTGTTGCACTGCCAGTCAGCTTATCCTTCATGATTGAGAGAGAAAACACGTGATCCAAACTTATACAGTAAGAACACTGCGTCCGCTCTGTGTTTGACGTTATGATAAACTCACCTTCACATTACCGGCGATTTCCTCAAAGGATTTAAATGTAGAGGAGTGTCTGCAAACAAGTATGAACATAGGTTAAATACAGTTTTTGTTAAACCTTACAAATATGGCAATAAGCAGTAAATACAGGAATTGTAAAGACAAACAATCATGGTGTTTTACCTCATACTCGGCACACTTATGTTGTGGCTTAGGGTGCCAGGTAAGAAAAAGAAAGAGCGGTTTGAGCATTTGACATGCATGATAAGTAAGACTTCAAAACAATACATAATCAGAAAAAAAAACATAAAAATAGCTTTTTCATTTATTCTAGATTGGACATATAAAAGGATGAGTTTGGTACTTGGTATCAGTGAAGAATCAAGCTCTAATGACAACTATCATCTGGTCACCACAGCTAGTCTGGTGTCAGGGGATTTGGTGGCGATTATTCTTAATCACTTGGAAGGTTTTCTGAACTCCAGGGATAACCTCTTTGGTTTTAAACACGATCATGAAGTTGACAGATGTGCCTTTTGTTTTTTCATATTACAGACGTCAAGGTCCTGCGTCTTTGTCCTGTCTCTATGAACTGACACCAGAGTGGATTAATCACTGGTCACTGCTGGACAGACGTCTCCCCCTTCTCATTTTCTGTATTTATCACCATTCAGTATTGTAAATAATTAATATTATATATTGTTTTCAGGGAAATTAAAACTCATTGCATGGACCTCCTCCCATCATACTGTACAATAGTAATTTGCAATAAGTCATCTCCACTAACTGCTCTAAGTAGACTTTGACTAGTATATAATAATGTGTTTCCCACAGTGTACAAGGATGAAACTCATTTTAATGTCACTGTACTCTTCTTTAAATTGTACATGTGTTCTGGTCAGGACCCATGCAAACACACTTGTTTCAGCTTCACAACACTGAGCGCAGTTCACAGGTCTTACCGTGGTGGGCTTGGAAGAGGCAGAGCTCTGTGGAGTTTGCAGCATGAAGATAAAGACAGACACACAGATATCGTCACACCAGCTTCTATTTCCAGATTGATGAGAACAACAACAGACTTATCAGCTGCTGCTGCTGCTGCTGCTCGTGCACAGGTGTACCAGTGTAATTGGATTATGGTTTTCTTACTGGCTAAACAAAAAGGCCTTGGAACATAAGTGATGAACAGATAGTGATAAAGATAGTTGCAATTTTTTGTTGTGCTGGGCATTACACAGCTGGAAATGCTGGAAAATGTTTGATAATAAAATCACATATTTTGGGTGGAGATCAAGCAAAGATGTAAAGGGACATCTATCACTTACAGTTTTAAAAGATAGAGCAGGTATTATTCTTTGTTTTTATTTTTGTTAATATGTGGACTAAACCAAAACTGCACATGCATAGAATGAATATGATACTGAGAATTATTCTGTATATAATTTATCGACAAAGCAAAGATTATCGTGTGCCTAGCTGAGATCTGATATTTAGCACTTGCTGTTAAAAACAGAAGAAGGAAAGCTAATTTACTGAATGGGCTGTTTGAATGATAAAGACAGTTTTTTTTGTTTAGGATTTTTTCTATGTAAATGTCATTTACAAGGATATTACATTACGTGCTCAGTGTAATGAAGGAACATGTCAGTAAAACATGTTGCTCATGAATGTGGTTTCATGGCTTTGGACAAAGATGGAGCCTTATTATTTTGGTCTTTTTATAGGGTTTTGTTTACAATGAGAAGAATATAGGTGGTGTGATGTTAGAGTATAGTAATCACAGCAAAATATGTCTGTGAATCAAATTTGAATATTTAGCTGTTTCCTTATAGTGTCTAGCCATATTAGCATATTATATTTTGTATTAAAAATAAATAAATATATAAATTACATTATTACACACTGATGTGTTACATACATTTTTTATTCTGATTATCAAAACATAGTGTCATTGCAGTATATTCTTTTATCTTCTAATATTTATGTACATGTATTATGTTTGATATGGATTTTGTCTTCGTGCACATGCAGAGTGTGGTGTTTTTATTATTTTGCCAAATGTCTATTTAGGAGAACTTAAATCAATTTCTTCTTCTTATTTTAGTTTGTTATAACTTATTATTGAGCAGCTGTTATGCTGGCATTTGTGAATCTGCAGACAAAATTGTTGTGAACACATAATAATGCTCTCAACAATTTTGTCTATAGGGAATAATAAATAGAGAAGAATGCAATGGATAAACTTCATACTTACACCACAGGTGCCACATATAGAGTAGATGATCTGATTAAATTTAGGTTTGCATTGCTGCATAAACTGGCATATTATTTGAGGTAAAACATATATTTGGCAATCCAAATTCCTCTTGTTGAAATAATAATATAAGACAATTATTCAACTTGAAAATTGAGAGGGAGAAGTTAAGTCAATTATGATATTACCTCATCTCTGCCAGTCTCCTGGTGGTGATGCCGCCCATATTGGACAGTGCAGAAGATGTCACGTGGCCTGCATGAGAGAGAATCTCCTGTGTCCTCACATATCTACACAAACATGAAAGAAAGAAGTAGTAAAAATCAGGACTGGAATCGAGTAAGGCCATAATATTGCCAACACACACCTGACGGTTATCAAACGGGAGAGTTCAAACAGAAAGCATGAAAGTATTCACACACAGTAATGAAACATTTAACAACAAGGTCATAATGTCAATAGCTACAGTCCATCTGGCTGCAGGAGATCCCTCACTCACTCAGATTCAAACATACTCTTCAGGTTAGTCCTGCCACTGCCTGTAAAAAGAACTGGTCGTTGTACTAAGTCAGGCTGTAAGACTATTAACGGGGCACCGATCCTATTTGACCTGGATAATCCAATCACTTGTTTCTTAGAAGAGTTCCCTCTTTAGCATGTGAGAGGATAAAATGCTTGGAAAAATGTAGTGCAAATGTTTTTCTTTTTCAGGATATGATGCAAACACACTTACACACTGGAGTGCTTGATGTCATCCAGGGTGGCAGAGGCTGTGAGATATCTGAAACAAGAGCAGAACATGCACAGGCTATTCCCTCGACTTAAAACAGAGATTATGACAGTCAGTCTTTAGTGTGCTTTTCTTGGTTATGTAACTGTGTCACACTGAGACAATGTGTGGCAAATGCTCTACTAGTGCAGAGGTGTCTTATGTCATGTGACTATTGAGCTACATAGTGGTATTTAAAAGCATCCAGCAGACCTTACTACTGTGTTTTGTGTCCCATACAGTGCCTAAAAAAAGAAATGTTCATGAGAAAGCAAGTGCACTTACGGTGTTGAGGTTTGGACATCTTGCCAGCCTTTGGACAGGTTCTGTTTGACGTTACTGAGAGGACTCAAGCCCAGTTGCCTCCTGATGTCTGCTGCATATTTTTCTTTGGCCAAAAGCACCTGTCGCAAGGTCTGAATCTCATCCTCCATCTATGTAAGGCAAAACACAAAAAGATTTATTCAGCAGAGAAACAACAGTCAGAAGATGTTAAGTTGGACTAACTAGCCCACAAATCACATTTCATCACCTTTGCAAGCTCAATCCGCAGACTGTCTACATCCTCCTCTGTTAGATCTGAAGGTGAGCATCCATCAGAAAATGATGAACATCCATTTCCTGTTATCCTTGAGAAATTCATGGATGTTGAAGCCCCAGCAAAACCTTATGACGATATAAAATATATTAAACTGATAAAAAAGTCTAAGTATATTTAACTAACACATAGTATTTTTTAGGTATGTATTAACAACTATTACTCATCCTGTGGGCACCCATAACTAAATAAACAAAATGCCCTGCATAACTACATTATAAAGTTTTATAGACCATTTATTAAATATTTATATTAGTGAACATAAACTCAAAGGCAACCAACAACTACTTTATTATGACTACTGTCAATAATTTTTTTCAATCACCATTAAGTTTAATAAACAATAAAAAATGCCAAAAAAGCCCAAAAACATCAATTATATGTCACAAAGAGAAACATAACTATTTAAGAAAGCTAGAAATACCACATATTTGATGTATTTGCTTACAAAATTTAAATGATTATCACAGAACAAAACAGCTTGACAGATACCGTCGATTTTATATTTTATAACAAAGTAAATAGAAACAGTGGTGCTGTTCGTGGTGCTGAACTTCACTGTCTGTTTGCTAACTGAAGCTAACTGCTAACAGCTAACGGTACCTGTTGCACACAGAGCTAACCTTAGCAAACGTGAACCGTAGCATAAACACATAAAGACACAAACAATACGTCAGCAAGACACTGACTGAGAACAACCAGACCTCAGTGGAAATTAACTGTATGAGCCTCTGTAATAAAAGTGACGTGGTCTTACCCGCTCGGTTCATTGCTGCCACTTTGACCGCGGAGTGTTTTGACGAGCTAGTTGTTGCTAGTTTCCATCCAATCAACTGAGACAAGATCAGGAGGCAGGAACAGGCAGGATCGCTGAAGCTATTAATGGGACAGTGGTGGAGAGTAAGTACATTATCACTACATACTCACTGGCTTAGGTGCAGTTTAGAGACACTTGTAGTTTTACTATTAGTATTATCTGTATATCAATTTTATGCTACTTTATACTTAACTATACAACCCAGATCCACAGACAGATGATACAGTAATATACAGCAATAAAGCTCATGGTTATAGTGTCACTTCTGTGTATTAAACCACTCAACTACAAGCTATTGGAAAGCACCTCTGATGAAAGTTATTTTCCTTTTAATTTTAACTGCAGTATCATTGATGCAGCAAGAAAGATGGTAAGTTGAAAGGAGTACAATTACTCCAGCATTTAACCAATAGTTAGTTGGTAAAAGGAATAATTTGTCTCCATCTGCTGGTAAAACATGCAATCACACTTTCTATCTCTGAAACAAAGCTTTTAGTTTTCTCTGGTCATCACCTTAGTCAGAGTTACACTGAGATAAAAACACAAGGTTACTTGTCAGTTTGGAAAGTGATTTTGCTAAGTGGTTTTACTGTATATCATCATATTTTACCAGCTGTTATAAACTATAAATTATGCAATGTAACAAATATGCAAAATATGTTTAATTTGCTTACTTATACTTGCCTATTTGCCTATGCAATTTGTTCACCATTAACCAGCTAGACTGTCTGTTTAGTAGATGAATGAGAAGGTTTTTAGCACTCCTTTGCGGCAGACCTGCAGTGGTGCTAAGGACAATGAGGATAATGTACTTTTTATGTATTCAGTAGCTGCAGGGTCTTATTACTAATACACAATGTAATTAACAAATTAGTTAATTAGTATTTGTTATTAGTGTTATTAGTATTAGTAGTTGCATTAGTACATGCATTATTATTGAATAAGGCAAAGTTTAAAATTAACATGTGTACCTTTGCTAGCTACACAAATGATTATAATCTAGTGATGTAATATAAATTATTCTAGTATGTGTCAATTCATTGATAATTTAACTATATCTGATGCTACCACTTTTGTACTTCTAATTTTGAATGCAGTTTTCACTTCTATGTCTTCCACCAGTGCAGATATGAGTTGTACATGCGCATTTGTTAATGTAAATAACTAGTGTAGTTGTGTGTTTGTGTAAAATGTACACAATTTAAGCAATGTAAATGGTGTAAAAAGAACTAACAACATAATGTTATCCCCATGTGAAAGACATCAATGAGTACACAAGTCCAAATGTTCAGGAACATTTATTCACCAACAGCTAATCAGATCAATGATCCACTTGTTTTCATCCAGACACACAATTAACATGCTACAACATAAACTTTAAGATTTATACTTTATATGGGCCAAGTGTATGTACAAGCAACCTTAACCATTAAATCATTCCTTGCAAAATTTAATAGTTACATTACAACACCATACCAGATAAAATCATAGCCAATTATTTGAAACTTGACAAAGTATGAGATAAATAAAATTGCAAAAATGCATCATATAACTATTTCACTATAGTTACACTATCCACTATGTTATCATTTCCTGATCATTGATCCATTATAGATTTTTTTAAACACAGTGCATTCAACTTAGAACATTTACAGTAGCTTTTTTCAGTATCTCAATGAAAAAGCCATGACAGGAACATCTATGTTTCATCAAGGGTTACAGAAAACATCATACAAGGGCCACAGAGGTCAACATCCATACTGTTAATAGCAGAGGGTGGGCAACAGGAGCTCACCAAGTGTAAACCATTTAAACACATAACAGCAGTTATGAAACTGACAAAGTGGCAAAAATGTTTATGGCAATTTATGGCATTTTGCAAATGTGTGGCAATATATGCAAATTCAGTAGTATGAAAAATCTAGAGTAATTTTCTCAGAGCTGCCTGTAGCACTGGCTCACACATGATATGCCTTACGAGCTTCTTACTCTACATGGACTCAAAAAAGTCAACAATGATAAACGATCACAGCATTGGACAAAATGTGAGAATCAGCAGATATTGGTTCAAAACACAAAGACACAAAAAACATGAATATCACTAAAATAAAAAATATCACCGTGTGGATGTTCTGAAGTCAGCTTTAATTCCCAAAGGAACTCTTGAAGAGTGTAACATGTTTTTTGTTCACATCACATTAACTATTTAATATATTAAAGCCTGGGTTGATGCTGACAGAGATCTGTTATTCCTACCTTTTAACAGCTCTGATTGGAACCTGGAGCTCCTTGGCTTCATATAGCACAAAATCAATAAATAAACAAGCATTACTGCAATAATTACATGAAAAGAATGTCCCTCAGTCTCAATGAGCTGTGATGTCTTTTAAAAAATAGTATGGTGTGAATGAAATAAATATAACAAAAGAAAAGATGACAGCAGGTATGATTCCCACAACCTACATGAATCACTACAGTGAAAGTAATAAAAAACTACATTGTTAAAATGGTAATTATCAGTGTTTTCAAAGATTATTTAAAAGCTTTTGATTTATGAATCCAGATACAAAACTTTAAATAAACCTGATATAACTGCTGATATCAACAAAAAGCAAGAATGATGCTAAAACCACGACACTATAATTAATTCACCTCGGATAAACACATTGGAAATAATGGATGAGCATTAACGTTGCCTTTAAAATCTGTCACGGCAAACTGTTCAGTGCTGTGGGAACGACAAGGAAAGAAGTCTATGTCCTGCAAAGGATGAGCTGAAATAAAGCTGCGTGGCACAGGAAAGAAGAATCCGGCACAAATTATTTACTAAAGTAGAACTGTTACGTCAGCAGGCGTTTATGAAAATAAAGCTCTGTGCATCAACCACCTTATGATTCACATTTAAAACACTCAGGGGAGCACGTTAAAAATAAACGAACACAGTGCCAAAGACATATTGAAGGTCTGATGATGGCAGGTGGCATTTTCAATTAAGATGTTGTTGAATGCAAATCAGAAGTGAAAACTGTTTTAATATAGGACCACTCTATTCTTAAGGGTTTATTGACACCATCACCCAACAAATAAATCTCATTAACCAGCACCTCCCTGACTCATGGCTCTCCTTTCTTTCAGCATAAAATATCATGTAAACTTTACCCCCTCCTCCAGGTGAACCGTATTCATATGAGCATACGGCACAGACATGTGCACCTTGTAAAGTAAGAATGTGGAGAAGAGGACATTTTGGAGACCATGTTTTATGAACAGTGCATGCTACACCATGATGCAAAATATGGGAGAGGGAAAACGGGGTAAGCGACCTGTGTGGTTAAAGGCCAAGAGATACAAAAGAAAAAAATAAAAAGGAAACAAATTAGTTGTTTCTCTTCTTTTCTCATACTGGGGGAAATAAGTGGTGGACCATTCAGGGAGGGGTGGAAGGGATTAGTTCCTTTTATGGGCCATGCTTACTAGTCCCTCTCCTCCACACGGCTCTCTCTCTCTCTTTGGAAGTGGAAAGATGGATTGCCCCTTTCTTTCATCTCACTGAGGTGGAGCAGGGAAGCAGGCAGGACCGCAGGCCAGGATTGATGTGCACGGGGGTGTTAGTTGAAGCCGGTGTCAGTGTGGTAGGAGTGGTGCCCATCTGATGTTAACTGGGTTGTCTCTGTTGCCGATGGTTGCAGCACTATGGGGTCACCACCAGCCTCTGTTTGACAAGCAGTGACAATGTTTTTAGTGTTTGCATTGAGTCTCCTGTTGTTACCAACTCTCTGACTAAGTCAAAATGGGAGTGATGATACAGGTCGTTCAGTCTCACCTCTCTCGTCAGATTGCAGCTGAGCCTCCAGGTCCTCGGGGGACACATAGAAGTCCTGATCCTGGCCATCTCGAGGTCGTGGCTTACATTTTCCACAGCAACAGTTACAGCAGCAACACAGGCAGCAACAGAAGTAGCAGCCAGTAGCCAGGCCGCAGAGTACAAACAGAGCCTGCAGGCAACCACGTTAATGGGAGGAAGCAAAAGTGATGGGACAGAGGTTGTAGTTAGAGTTTGACCAAAGGTGAAAAGAAAAAAAAATGCAAATATTTAAGGTCTTTCCTTGGTCTTACCTTTGCCCACCAGCTTGAAAGGACAAAGTAGGTGTTAACATTCTCCTCTCCGAACTGCTCAGCCACATACAGTCCCAGAGAACCGTATTTGTCGTAAATATTACGCTTCGTGGGGTCATTCAGAATCGCATGGGCGTTGTTTATCTCCTTGAACTTATCTGCTGCTTCTGGATTGTCTGGATTCTTGTCAGGGTGAAACTTCAACGCCAGTTTCCTGTAAAGAGCAAGGTGAAAAATGATAACGAAATAGATCGCAATCACATTCACAGTACCGGCAACCTTTCTGTGGTAATTATGTGGCGTTACAAAGGGACGCCTCACCTGTAAGATCTCTTAATATCATCCGATGTGGCCATCTTGTCAACTCCCAAAACGTGGTAGAGAGACTCGCCAGCGGTAGACAGAGAGCGTTGCCTCTGATGCTCAGCCATGATGCCTCACGTCCACAGGCTGGACACAGAAACAGAAAAATGAAGGCGCTGTTTGGGCCAAATGTCAAGCTTCACGAGCGAACCTATGGGGCCAGACCTACTTTGTTAAGATAGCCTGTTTATCATGACATACATCTGCTCACAGAATATTAGGCCTTTATCTGAATGAGGCCTGTTTGATTGAATCCTCCTGCAGGCAACAGCTGGTCCACTGCTGTTTCGATTAAATACAACAGTCCTGTCCATGTTATATGTGGAAAGCCCAGCTCAGAGTGAAATATAGGACAAAGACGCCAAAGAGCCATAAGGAGAAACATTTTCTGCACCAAACTAATTTTCATAGATTTCAGTGTAATTGTACAAATGATTTACGGGATACAACTGTACTGAGTAATATCACTAAAACGCTCTACATTCATATTAAGGGTATTTGATCATAAGTGTAATTAAATACAAACAGGTTACATAGACTATGTTGAAAATATAGGCCCTGAAGTACAACCTCAATGCAGCAAAAAGGAAGTAACCCTGTTATTTCAAATTAAGGTTAACTGCATTAACACAGCTAAAAAATAACACATGAACACCACAGGTTTCTCTGTTTCACCCGGGGTTGTGTCAAATGCAACATAGCTCCACATTGGTGTCAGATTGTCAAAGGAACTAAACAAATGAGAAACCAGATTGTGAGACTTCATCAACATCAGACGGGGTACAAGAGGATCAGCAGACATCTGAACATCAGCTGAAACACAGTTGCAGCAGTGGTTAGGAGGCCACCATCGAAAAATTACACAATTTGCAATCTACACAATTGCATTGAAAAACAGATGATATGCTCTACTGACTTGGTTTAAGCATTATATAGTGGGAATGACACTGCATGAAGTCCACCTCTATGGACAGCATCCACAAACAGCACAAAACTGAAAGATTCTACTTTATGAACATGAAATAATGAACATGAAAAGAAGCCAGATGAAGGTTTCTTTGCTCAGTAAAAAACCTAGAATGGAGGAGGCAGTGTGCTGATATAGCGGTCTGGATGTGCACAAAAACTGTATGGGAGATGTCATCAGCAGATAAGCTAGGAATGCATGTTAGTGTTGCCAAATACTGAATGAAAAGATCACTCCAGTCTCCAGTCAAGTCTCAAGAAGCTTGTAAGATGAGGAATTCTTCAGCTTGAAAATTAAGAAGAAAAACATGAAAATTGGGACCTGATTAGAATTTTCGTAGAATAACTCTGGAGTATTTTAGCTGAGGAGAATCATCTGTTTAGAGCAGAACATCTCTCCACAAATTTGTGCAAGACTGGTTTCATCCAGTCCAGGAGGATCCAGTCTCTTTTACCTGAACTATATCTATTTGGCTAGATAGTTAGGTAGATTGATATAAGTCAATTAGTCAATTATTTCTGTTTTTAAAATAACTGGCTCCATCCGCGGGCTAGAAACAAATACCAGTGTATAGACAGGATTTGTAATTACTTAACATTTTGCTGATATTAAGCAGGGGTGTACTCTGTTTTATAAATTGCCCTGCATACTATTAACTGTGATATCTTGGCAGTGCCACTGACTGACTCTGCTGCTATAAGTAAATCAGTGACTGACATCCGCACACTGAAGGATGCTGCAAGAGAGCGAGACTGAGGCCTATCGAATTGATGCTGCACATCAAAAAAAGATAAAGCCATTCCTTAGATGATATCTGCCTCCAAATGGGTGTCACCGTGACACAACTGAATGACTAACTACTGCTATATTATTCACCACAAGCTCACTGTTGACTGCTGGGTGTCATATTTCCTCTTTGTTACGAATCGCATCTCGTTACCAATTGTCTATAAGAAGGATTAGAGTGAGTAGAATGCTAGGAGCATAATCTCTGCGCAAGCATCAGCAGTAGCACTGCTATAGCGCACAGCATCCATGTTGGTTTGCTTCCTGGCCTGTTCTTGATGCAAGACAGGGATGGATTGTCAGCAGTAATTTTCAAGGGCAAAGGGCAGTGTGTCGAGATTAAATAAATGATCGAAATGTACAAGAACGCTCACCTTTCAGTCGGCTCTGATGCGCTGCAAAGCTAACGATCCCAGCAGGTTATAATTTTAGACAATTTGGCGTAACTATGGCTGCATCATGCACGTAGCCGGACCCTCTCTGGCTCCCACTACACAACCATGGACAGCTGCAGCAGTACGCTGACTCCGCCCCCCCCAACAGCGCCATGGAGACGCGACGTGCGCGTGCACACCAGTGGGCACGCGCGCGGTTAGTTTTATCTTCACGCTAGGATAAACTAACAGGCTACTGGTTCCAGCTTCAAATTTACTATACAGAATATTGATTTGATGTTTTCTTATATTAACTCTCTGCCAAAAAGCAAATAAGCAAACGTAATTCTGCATGTAGACCTCAGCATGGTGGGTGGAGTGGGGAGGTTTTTCAGATGGGCTGCTCTTTCTTCAGGTAAGATGAAGGTGAGCTACCTACTAATGCAACATCTTTCTGGAATTCCCAAGTTTGTAGTATTGAGAAAAAACAAAGAAGTTACCACACCATCACAGGTAGTGCTAATTTTCACTTATTAAAACATTATTAGTAGCTGTTAATAACACGCTCTAAATTGTTTCTGTGAAAAAGGCCTATTGGACTGAGTCTGGACTAAAGTTTTTTGGGTGTGAGTTTTTGCTTATCCAATTCAGGGGTCTAAAGACTGAGGATGTTGTACATCTTGTAAAGCCCCTTGAGGTAAATTTGTCATTGGGCTGCATAATTAAATTGGCATTACCAAAACTCCCTTACAACCTAGCCCTGAACATATTACTTTATTACTCACAAAATGTTATTTAATATCTCATTAACATCTTAGTATGGTTTCCATCATCATCCTCTTTAATGGAGCAGTATTTATACTTTTTATATGCACTGTCTTAGTGAGAAATATTATATCATATTTTTATTCATGTCACTGTTCACAATAACTGAATCTTTGAGCTGAGTTTTCTTTACTAATGTAAAAAACAGAAAAAACAACATATCGTATGCAAGTCTATCATGGATCAAACATCAGTTTCCTAAAAGATATTTTGTCCTTTAGAATTAAGGTGGTGAGAAGCTGTGTCTTATACTTGTGTCTAAAATCTCCCATTGGCATGTTAGCAGTGTCACAACAACATTTGTCTTAGATGCTTATTTTATATCTTCTGAATTAGAGTTGAGAAAATGTCATGCTCTAGATTTCCAAATATTCTATAATAGTTAAATATTGCAGTGAGATATCTGTGTGCTGTTATGTAACAATAATACACCACTTTCCACATAGAGCCCAGGGCTGGTAGGCCTGCTCAGTAATCCCACCATCAGTACATCCTTCTACAGTCCTGCAACACATAGTAGACATATGGCCCCCACAAAAACATCAACGTCAAGTCATTCTTGGGTTACATAGACAGAAGTTCAAGATGCTTGTATGAGTCTACCTGATAAGTACCTTGAAACACACTGGAGCTGTTTTAAAGGCAAAGACCCACAACAGATATTGATTTGATTTTGACTTTTTCTGTTCACTCCACTTTATTATGAAGACAGTTGATAAACTAATCATTGCATTTTTTAGTAAGCATGTTCGCTTTACATTTAATGCCTAAAACTTGCACAGTGGCCTACTTTATATATAACGAGTTACATTTACTCCGTTACATTTACTTAAGTAACATTTTGAAAAAAATGTACTTCTAAGAGTAGTTTTAC
>JAUMHL010000028.1:20915194-20956385 GCA_032362345.1 Sandelia bainsii | reverse complement strand
TTCTTCTTGAGTAATATTATTTTGAAGTAACGCTACTCTTACTTGAGTACAATTTTTGGCTACTCTACCCACCTCTGTAGACGACGCTGTAGCATTGTAACATTCACTGTAAAATGTTACAGCACATTTCGACCGCTCACATTTTAACACCAACTGTTCCTCGGCAACCGTGACGTCACTGCCCCCACCAATCACAGAGCTCTCCGGACTGGCGTTGCTCTCGCGAGGTTATCACATTAGCTTGGTTAGTTAGCTAACCGCGAAAAGCTTGATTGTGTACCCGCATTTGACAGTTTTTGTATTTTTCCTAAAGCACCAAGAGGACTGACAATTGTTATCTGATAATTGTGTTGTCACGTCTGCGAGAAGGGATAATCGCCGGACCTTGTATTTGCACGGTAAGTGGTGTAAACGCACACAGTCTGCTAACTAGCAAGGGTTGTTGCCCAGGAGGAAATAGGTTTGTTTTGGAAGCCTCTGAGAATTTCAGAATTATTTTTAGTCACGCTAGAGATCGTTCAAACTCTATTTAAATGCGAAAATTCAGTATCTGTAATCTTGTTATTTGTAGTCTGTATTGTATGTTAACTGTATTTGTCTTCAACTGTTAAATCATGTCTCTGCACAGTTCTAACGTTACTGTACATGTAGATACAAAGTGTGACCAAGCTGTGTCAGTCTTGCTCACGTTTTGCTGTATTTCCAATGGATTCATTACTTTTCAGGATCCTAATGATGAGTTATGCTGAAAAACCTGAAGATATTACAAAAGAGGAGTGGATGGACAAATTAAACAATGTTCATATACAGAGGGCGGATATGAATCGACTTATTATGAATTACCTGGTGACAGGTGAGGTATCTACTATTAGTACTGTGGCTGTGAGCCGAATATACAGCTTGTTCAAGTACAATGACTAAGGATTATTTCAGTTATCGATTAACCTGAGGCTATTTTCTTGACTATTTGTTTTGTCTCCAAAATGCGTATGTTCACCCAACAGTTCAGAATATAAAAATTTACAGAATTTAAAATCACATACACATGCATACATACATACATACTTAGCAGCAGATGCTTACAAATTACAGGATGGAAATGGGAATGTTTGACATTCTTAGTTTAAAATTGCATGTATCTGTTTTACATGTTTCAAGAGGGATTCAAAGAGGCAGCAGAGAAGTTTCGGATTGAGTCTGGTATCGAGCCGAGTGTGGACCTGGACTCTCTAGATGAAAGGATAAAGATTAGAGAGATGATCCTGAAGGGACAGATACAGGATGCTATTGCACTCATCAACAGCCTACACCCAGAGCTGCTGGACACTAATCGATACTTGTATTTTCATCTGCAGGTACATTTGTTTTTGCCCATCACGAGTTCTGATTGTGAGTTTTGTACCTTGAGATTTACAGCAACAGCACTGATGTTTAAGTGTTAATAAACATTTAACACCTCCATCCCCTTTAGGCAATCCCTACCTTACTACATATAATTAGATTAGGTTCTTTGTCACTATTTCTAGTTTAATGGGAGAATTTTGCGATAGCATATATATAGTCTGAAAAAAGGCTAACCTTCAACATTCAGTATGTGTACTTTGTCATTGCAGCAGCAACATTTGATTGAGTTAATCAGGCTAAGGGAGACTGAGTCAGCACTGGAGTTTGCGCAGACACAACTGGCCGAGCAGGGGGAGGAGAGCCGAGAGTGTTTGACAGAGATGGAGAGAACGCTAGCCCTTCTGGCTTTTGACAACCCAGAAGAGTCACCATTTGGGGACCTGCTCAACATGATGCAGCGGCAAAAGGTCAGAATGACTTGTTATTTTGTTGCACTTCACTATTTCACCTTCATGTTTGAGTCTCTAACCCTAACCCTAAACAAATCTGAGACATGGGCTGTGATTTCAGGGAACTTTCACATCTGTAATTTGATTCATGTTTTACTATGGTTACCAAAACGTCTGGTATAAATATGGGCAATACAATGCTGCTATAGACTGGGAGATTGCAAACACATTTAGTATTTTAGCATTTGAATTCATGCTGAAATGACGTATGTACTATCCCACAAGCCTGTGGTTGGTCTGTTTGCTTGTACACCACAAACAAAACACAATAAGTACACTTTCTATTTCAGTTTTCATTTCATTTATTGCAGTATTGGTCTGGAAGTTTAGTCTGCACTAGATTCTAGTTGCCAACTTTCACACAATCCTAAATTAACCAAACTTAACAGGTTTAGTGTGAAAACACTCTAAAGCCCTTGACAATCCAGGCCATCGTTGGGCCTTCACCAATGTTCGGATATTGGTGTCTGTCTCCCAAGTTTTTGTGATATGTTCCATATGGTTGGCATCAGTCAGGTCCATAAATAATGAACCCCCCAAGAGTGTATATGTGTATGAAAATTACTGTAATTCCTGAATGGTTAGTGCCACAGTTTTGTCGAGCCCCACGAAACAAAGCCCTTAGTGGTCTGGAACCAGCTTAGCTTACTAAATTCTTGCTAGTTGTGGCAGGGGTGTGGGAGACTGCATGTGACTACATAGTACAGTACAGTAACCATAGACAAGAAAAAACTGCAACAAATGTGTTTATATCATTTTAACTCCAATACATAATCTTGATGCACAGGTGTGGAGTGAGGTGAACCAAGCTGTGCTGGACTATGAAAACAGAGAGTCAACACCCAAACTGGCTAAACTTTTGAAGTTACTGCTGTGGGCACAGAATGAGCTCGACCAGAAGAAGGTGAAATATCCCAAAATGACTGACCTTAGCACCGGCACCATCGAGGACCCCAAGTGAACATAACATCCAAGAACAACCACCTTCCTCATCCCCTTTATTTATGATCAGTCAGTGACTGTGTGACAACCAGGTAACATATATGTATAAACAAATGCTAAGTTGTTTTTTTTCCATGTTTCATTCATGAGAAGTAAGATTTAACCCATTGTGCAAAGTGTAAATTGCTGTATTTGCAAAGTGGCAGAAATTATTTAAATACTGATCCTGAATTTTGAGATATATCTTGGAGACAACAAAATTCAAATTGCTTTTTTATATTTAGTCTTTCTAAAGCCTAAGCAAGTAGTATTATTTATTGTAATCAGTTTTCTTTACCAAGACATTATTTGCTCTGAGAGAGAGATGGTAGTGTAAATGAACAAACCTATTACTTTAGTGTGTGTGGAGCCAAAATCAAGGCTCTGCAGGATGGAGGGAACTACAACTGTAATGTGTAACACACATGTGCTTCAGATCATAAATAAGTTTGAATTCAAAACTTTTATACAAATGTGACTTTTTTTTTTATTTAATGGAAAGATACACAATTTTAATGAATAAATTGTATAATTTTATTCAGGATTATGTTTGACGATTGGCTACAGTCAACCACTTTCTACCTTTATTGTACCTCTACAATGCTATATGTTTATGAGATGAACTGCCTCATAAATAACTTGTGTTTTTGAGAAGGCGACTCGAATTAGAGAAGGCTTTACTGATTTGACTCCCTGTGGGTCTTGTCCAACCCTACAACCCCCAACATGCTTCCATACCCTAACTTTGGTTTTATATTTACGTGGGGTTTGGGTTACAGTTACAATCTGCCCGTCTGAGGAAGGATTTATATGCTGCTCGAGTGAAAGGGTTGCTCAGCACAAGAAATGCTTGTGAGTGGTGGGGGTGTCATTTATGGCTGGTTTCTGTAAACTCTCATATTTCAAATCTGTTCAGACTAATTTTGTTCATTGGCTTTCTTGATAATCATTAACAATGATCAAAAACTTTGACACTTTAAATCTGAACGGACTGGCCACAGAACCTGCTGTCCATTTTACCACTTCAAAAGCCATTAGTATTTTCACTTTAAGTGCATGTAAGTGTTTTTTTTAATGGGGCAAGGTACTTTGTGCTTGTTCTTGTTTTGTTTTTTTGATTACTTTTCTATAAAAACAAACTTGCTGCTAGTTCTCCATCCTTAATTTCTTTTACGGTTGTGTTGTCTGTATAGATATTGGCTTCACATCCCTTTTATTATTCAACATTTTTAAGATCAGATTTGCAGATATTAAAATAAACAAAACTTTTGTGAACAATAAAAGAGCTGTCTGTGTGCATATATGCAATTTCTATTGGGAGATCCACCAATATTTGTAAATAAGAGAAGATTTGTGCAAAACAAAAAGTGTTTGTAGTGTGTTTTGTTTTACTTTTGAAGTAAAACAAAGATATGGGGGAAAAAAACATTTTGTTGAAGCAAAATGCAAATGTGATAGCCAGTGAAACCACCCGGAAGACCTCTGCTGTGACTCTTGCAAATCACATTCAGGTGCACTTTTGAATCTTGCTCCAACATGTTTTACCAGTTTGCTCTGTCTGAGTGGGTAATGTAAAGTTACAGTTTCCTTATCAGCGCGGAAGAGCTGCACAGATAACAGGAGTGTTCTCTGAATGGCTGACGAACACACAACAGGGAACAGCAGAAATGATCTCAGTGACTGCCTACTGGATCTTAAGATTTACACAGCCAATGAATCTACTGAAGAAGAGCCAGAAAACCAAAATCTGTGGCCCAGGTGAGACTGCTGAGACTTGGATAAGAAAACCATGTCTTCATATCTTTCAAGTCTATCGTATACTGCATGATACCTGATTTTGAATATTGAACAGAATGTTCACTGCTGTATGTTATACTGATACTAATATACCTTGATGCATGTTCTTTTATATAATTTGGTTTCCTTAATCTTGGGGTAAATTAGTGTAATATTGGACTCTTCTAATCAATGCTAATTAATAGGACTGTGGTCATATGTGTGTGTTGTGTGATCTTAATCACCACATATTTGATACCATAGATTGGGATGGGAGATTTTTCAGCAAGGAATGCTCTGACGTTCACGGGGCATCCACCTGTAATTTACTGCTTGGACCAAACTGTTTAAATGTCTGGGTTTAACAAGGTGATAAAAAGCTTTTGTTGGTCTGTGATAAATACAGCTGTGCCTCCAGTTTCCAGCAACACATTTCTTATTAGGTATCACAGTGACGATGTGGAATATGATATCAGAACTACGTGAAAGTGTCAGAAGTCAATGATTGTTCTAAGTAAAGAGGGGCTTTCTCGGTATCAAATCATGGCAGGGCTGATGGTTTCTAAGGGCGTAGGGCATGGCACACTAACACACTTTGCAGAAGCTGGACAAATAGTATTTACAAAAAAGTGACTACACCATTAGCAAATCAATACACCAGGCATTACTCACTGAGAGAAAAGCTATTTCATCACAGAGGCAGAAGTTTCTGCAGAAGTACTCTTGCTAAACCAGTAATCAGGAAGGTAAACGGTGTCAAACACTTTGGGTTGGCTAAGACATGTCAGCATTTCACAGTGGATCACTTGGAGATTTATGGCAGTAACAGAGGGATACAGTGTATGCAAGGAGGTGAACAAGGAGAGAAATAGCATCACAGTGACTCAGACCAACAGTGAAACATGGTGGTGGGATTATTCAAGTCTTGGGGCCTGCATTGTATGGACCACACCCTGACCAAAGAGAAATACTAACTCCATTCTTCAGAGCTTTACCTTCTAGTTTGCATCTTTATAAAGAACTATTCATACTGCAGCAGGATAATGATGTCAAACACACCTCAGTGCTTTGCATGAGCTGCTTGAGACCAAAGACGTGCTGAGTTTCCTCAACAGTCACCTGACCTTGGCCCCGCTGAACATTTATGGGGGCATCTAAAAAATCCGCTATAGGGTCTTTGGGACATTTTCAAATGACGCTGATAATTTGGGTCAATAAGGAAAAAGAGGACATACCAATCAAGATATATTTAAGGATATCTTGTCCTGAAATTCATATATTAATGAAAAACTCAATTGGATATAAACGCCTACCAGGCTTGATTTGTAGCAAATTGTTTAATATTTTTTGATTTGCAATGCATACCATAATTTAAACAATTAGAGTCTATGTTTGACTCGTCCGACATTTCAGTGTCAAGTGACCCACATGAGCTCACCCTGATTTTAGCAATACCGGCATCGTTACTGTAATGATATCCAAATCAGTCTTGCTTTTGGTTGGTATATCCACCACTTTAGTCCAAAATATAATATCTCGCCATTTTGCGTGGATAAAGATATTTTGTATGAACATTTATGACCCCCAGATAGGAACACATGAATTGTGGTGACACTGGCTTTTGGCATTTTATGTTTTTAATGAAGTGTCTCATCAGTGATGTTTGATACAGGTATTCATGGTCCCCACAGGATGAATTGTTTTATCTTTGGTCCCTTAAATCGTCATGTATCATCATCAGGTCAACATTTTAATTAGTCCAAAACTTTGGTTCATTCATGAAATTAATGACACCCTTATTATTTGCTATTAGCCAGCAAATTAGCACATTAATTAAATGTGTTTTAATGATCTTAATATGTTGACATGCTAACATGGTGAACATGGTAAACACTGTAAGTAGAGCAATGCCTCAGTGCAGGCTCAGAGAGATGGTAGAAGGGCTATAGACCTTGTCTGTGATTATTCTCAGTCATCCAGGTCATGGTTATCCCAAACAAATGCTGTTTAGTGGCAACTGGACTTGTTTTCAAGTTCTTGAAGACGTTTCACCCTCCATTCCTTATGTTACGGGAGTATCTGAAATGCTCAGGAGGATCTTCAACAAACACAGCATCCCTGTACATTTCAGACCAAGCAACACACTGCGGCAGGACCTGGTCCACCCCAATGTAGTATATGAGGTTTAATGCAGTAAAGAATGTACAGATTTGTACAAAACAACAGCTTTACAAATGTATGGCATAACACATAAGAGCCAGATCCTCAGTACAGGACTCAGCATCCATCTGCACCTGAAAGACAAAGGCCACTCATTTGAAGCAGTTTACTTTCAGATTGAACAACACTCATTGAACAGAGGAGGCGGCCTAAGGCATAATCTATCACCAACTTAAAATGCAGTTCTTTCAACAGTACCCAGGCGGTTTCATAGTCATTCACACTCTGGCTCAGGTGGTCACAGTGACACACATGAAAGCCAGGTGGAACAACAACCCACAGGTGACCATCAAGTGCTAACAACTCGATGACTCCACAGGGTTTATAAACCTGTTACTCCAGCCAGTCAGTCAGAACGGATGAAGCCTTTTGGATGGAAGGTGAAATATCTTCAAGAACTTAAAACAAGTCCAGTTGCTACTGAACAGCATTTTTTTTGGACGGCTATATACCTTGTTGTATAGTTACAGCTACTTTGGTGACAGTTCTTACGAGATGCATGTCATTAAGTAGAAATCCTTTCACTTCACACCTACAGACCAGTGGCTCACAAATGGATCCCGATGCTGTTTATTGGCACTTGCCTCCTCTACTGTGCGAGGATGGCCATGCCAGTCTGTGCTGTCTCAATGGCAGCCACGTTTCACTGGAGTAAGATTGATTCTGGGCTGGTTCTGGGTGGATTCTTCTGGGGTTACTGTTTCACACAGATCCTGGGAGGACATGCCAGTGACAAGTAAGCAAGTCAGCTTGTAAAATAATGTTGCATCACTTCAAATGTTTTAATAAACGATGAAACTACTTTCATACAGTAAGGTTAAAAGTCTGTAAATGTTCGTTGTTGTAACAGAGTGGGAGGAGAGCGTGTCCTGTTCGTCTCGACAGTTCTGTGGGCTCTGATCACAGCTGGTACCCCTCTTCTGGCCCAGCTTGGCTCTCACACCCTCGCTCTCATGACAATGGCCAGATTCCTTATGGGCCTGTTGCAGGGTGAGTATTGCACCTGTTACAGTAAGGAAATAAGAACTTAAAGGAGCATTTTGGGAAGTGTGACTGTTCACTTTCTCACAAAGAATCTGATGAGAAGATTGAAGCTACTCATGTATCTTCACACTAAAGATAACGTTAGAGCAGAGGCAGGTTAAAATGACTTCAAGATCCACCAATTATCAAGAATAGTCTTTTGACAGATTTTACTCTGTGCTTTTGATGTCTTACAGGCGTCTTTTTCCCATCTTTGGCTAGCCTTTGCTCACAGCGTGTAGTGGAAGGGGAGAGAGGGTTCTTAATGAGCATCATGAGCAGTGGTAGTCACCTTGGGTAAATTGCGCACATATTGCGCACAACACACATATACACACAATGGCACTGTTGTCATTAAGTGTGATAACCCTTTTTGTTGTCTGTTGGTCTTTCAGAACATTGTTAGCAGGTGGAACGGGGTCCCTGTTGGAGGATCGGTACAGCTGGGAAAGCATGTTTTATGGTGTTGGTTTCCTGTCCGCTCTCTGGGCACTCATTGTTTGGCAGTTTTTATTAAAAGGTACAGTAACCATACACTTGTCACTTAAGTGGATAGACTATGGGGGAGGCCTTCTTTAGGTCTGCCTCTACATATGTGTAGCCACACTAGTGGCCATGTTTTAAATGACATTGACTGTGTCACAGAAACTCTTATGATACACAACATTATAATGTGTGCAACCTCTGGCTCAGGTGATGGTACCTTTAAGCAGCTGCAAACAAGTAATAGCTCAGAATGGAGTCTGTCAAGAACACACTGGCTGAGTCTTTTCAAGAAGCCGTCTGTCTGGTACAGCTTATATGTTCTTAAATCCATCACTATTTACTAATGGTGGTTTGAGGGGTCTGCCTAACCCTGTCTCACCCCCTCTGTTTCATTGTCATCTTCTCTCTAAGGGCCATGGTCTTTGCTCACATGTGCATGTGCAGCACTTCTTACACATTACTGTCATGGTTGCCAACATACTTCAAAGAATCATTTCCACACGCCAAGGTACAGTATTTGTTTTCTCCACCATATGGTATTATTCAGCTTAAACATGCTGAACTGTCATCTAGGTTGTTCCAAATTGACAGTCGAGGCTTTGAACAGCCTCCAGACAACTATATTGTTGAAAGTCCATATGTGGTTATTGTTGTCCTTCAAACTGTTCTCGCAGGGGTGGGTGTATAATGTAATTCCGTGGCTAGCTGCAATTCCATCAGCACTTGGCGGAGGATACATTTCAGATTTTCTCATCAACCGAGGTATTAAAAAAGTGTCATGCAAAAACATTTAGTATGGTTTGAAGTCAGTTACAATACCTTACGTTAAATAAATGTTATCATCTTTTATTTTATCTGTAGGATATAGTGTAGCATCTGTGAGAAAGCTAATGCAGGTGAGTACTGCTGTGTCCAGTGTATAGTGATTGTCAGAGGTGAATAAAACATTTTGTTGCAACTAGTTCTGTTTCAAACATGTAAATGCACGCTTTAAAGCCTCCCCAGCAGAAGACGTATAAATACTGAGTAGCACTGCTGGGCTACATGTAATGACATGACAAACAGACAGCATCAGAAACTTGGAACATGTTTTTATCTCTTATCAGCTTGAACAAATATTATTTGTGTTTTAGATCTTATGTGTCTTACCTGCATGTCTCTCTCTCCTTAGTTTTTTGCCATGGGCGTCTCAAGTATATTTTTAATGCTTCTGTCTAGAGCTGTCAGATTTACATCTGCCGTGATTTTTGTTTCTGTTGCTGTGGGTTTATCCACCTTCTCCAGTGGGTATGTTAGATTATTCATCAGAATCTGTCTTTGTGTTTAATAAACTCATTTTTACAGAAATTAAATATAGATGGGCTAATGCAGGATTTCTTAAGCTCATACTTATTTATATGTCTGGGAGGATAAAAAATATGTATAATATACAGTATAATGCCACTAAAAGCCCTTATTTGTATTTTTTTTTAAGAATTATGACCAAGGTACATAGTACTTACATTAAACTCTACTCTCACTCTTATCACTTTAGCATTTTGGTACTGCAGTATTTTGTCACTTTCCAGCCAGTATATACACCAATACTGATCTTCAGTAAGCTATTTGTAACTATTGCTCAAGAATTAACAACATTTTCAGTGAATTTGAACTAATTTTAGAGGACAACAGTGGTATTATTTTATATTTCTGACATTTTTCTGTCAGTGTCAAACATTTCCTATGAAAACACCAAAACAAGCCATGTGTTTGTCCCTCTCAATATGCTTTCTGACTTCCCCATGCAACAACTCATCTCACCTTTAGGTGTAAAGCAATTTAAGCTCAGTTGATTCAACGTGATTTACAGGACATTGATAAAATCAATAGAAGTAAAACAGAGGTGGAGACATATAAATGAAGAAAAATGTTGGACCAATTAGAACACCCTAAGTTAATTTCCTACTAAAGAGCCATATCTTTAAAAACTGGAAGGCTAAACCAATTCCTAAAACACTGGATATGTAGCAGTATGGTGTACTTGTGTGGGACTTTTTCATATTCTATTTCATATTGTGCAGTGGGGTATTTAAAATAGCAGGGTGCAGTATGTGGTTTTCAGTCGAAATAAACTGTCTGTGTTCCTACTGATGAAACATGTCACACACATGGCAGCTGGTGTGTTTGGATCTCCATCAAGTCATTGTTGTTTTTGGTCTTTTCATGGGATTTGTTGTCAATAATAAAAAAAATAGAATTAAACAATACTTATCCTTCAAATCCTTTACGGTGTTGTAAATCTGTGTCATTCTTGTTCAGAGTGCTGTAAATGTTACAGTGTCTTGCATGTAATGAGTTTTGATGTGTTGCAGAGGTGTGTCTGTGAATGTACAGGATCTCACCCCATCATGTGCAGGCGCCCTCTATGGTGAGTTTCGAGCAGCAACATTTTATTTTGATTAATGTGTGTTAATTATTTTTATTGATGTAATGATTTAATCAATATTCCCTTTCTGCAACAGGTTTTATGAATATGCTGGGTGCTTTTATGGGTATGTATTGAACCTACATTTTATTGCTGTTTATCGAAAGCGTGTGGAGAACAAAACTAATTTAATTGTGTCTGAATTTTTCTTCATTCTTACTACTGCCACTGATTTCCTATGTGTTGCACAGGACTGGTGCTGGTCTCTTCATCAGGCTACCTGATCGAGGTCACACTGTCGTGGGCCACAGTTTTCTCCCTCATCACTTTAGTAAATGCCACAGGTCTTGGGATCTTCCTCGTCTTTGGAGACGCTCATCGTGTCGACCTGAAATATTACGGCGAGGTTATTGTGATATGACACTGACCCTTTGTTGCAAATGCCAGTTGGTATCTGATTTATTCTGGCCATTATATTTACTGCCACACAGATCTGTCAGTGTTAAAAAACAGAATCACACTAAAGTACAGTGCTCAGGGATCATTGCAGTTTTAGATAATATAGATTCTTTTTTTTTTGTCTTAGTTGTAAATGCCTTGTAAATACAAATGAAGGAATTTGATTATTGCAGGCAGGTTTTTGTTCAGGTGCCTACTCAGGTGCCAGGAGCCTACTCTAAGTCACCCTGGATAAAACTGTCAGGTGTTTATGACTGAATGAATATTTATTGTAGAAAGTGTGATTTCCACATAGGACTGTTTACATAAATAATATCCTAATGCAAATTGCTGGTCACTGTTACATCTAAAAATAGCACATTAAGTGAATTATAGTCAAACTCTTTTGGGGTGCAGTAAAGAAATTGTAGTAAAGAGTTGTTTACATGAGACTTGTATTTACCCAAAAGATAAGGAAAGTATGCCTTAAAAAAACTTGAAAAGCCAAAAGCCAACAATACATTAATCTGTCTACTAGTACTGACATCTCTAAAAAGCCTCTGCTCAAAACTTCCTTTAAAAACCTGGGAATTTGTGGTGTAGCTCCTGGGGACACTTTGTAAAGTGTCTTTTGCACAGAGGAATAAGATACAGTTTCAGACTGTGGATATTTTCTTTTGGCTCACCATGATTTACTAACAATAATAAAACTATAAGATATAATAAGAAAATATTTAAAAACATATTTAAAAAATGGTTATGCTTTTGTACAGCTTGGTTGTATTATTTGTAACCTGTCACACTTTTTGTACATATATCAGTGTTTGTGATATTTTGAGATATTTATGAAGGACATTGTTTAAAATCCAAAAACTCTTTGTGAGAAAATGTGTGCTTTCTTAATATTTCTTTAGTACTGTCAGATAATAATGTTAATCTGTGGAACAAACAGACAAACAGACGCAGAAATACAACAATATAACACTGCTTCTACCACTGGGGCCACTTTATACCAGAATTAGTACAAAGACAACATGTGAGGCAGTACTGAGAAATCATGTGAAATAATAAATGTTGGGCGTTAGAGCCTGAGTTTGGTACTAAAGTTAAGAATGGTTAGCACTGTGAAAAGCATAAACCTGATCTTAACACCAAGTTTCCTTCATATACTGTATGTTTTCTTCAAACTAGAGACCTCTGTAGAGTTTAATGCCCAAACAGTGCATGCTGGGAAATCAATTAATATCAATTAATCAAGTCAAGTAGGGTTTATTGTCATTCCAACATCATACATAGTATGCAGTAAATGAAACAACGTTCCTCCAGGGCCCTGGTGCTACACAGAAGAACTCAACATGAAACAATATACAACTAAACATAAAAACTAAACTACCACGATGGGACCTCCTGAAGTCAACAACAATCTCTTTAGTCTTGTCAATATTCAGAGACAGATTGTTGGTACTGCACCAGTCCATGAGTCGTTGCACCTCCTCTCTGCCTCATCTTTTCTGCTGATCAGACCCACTACGGTTGTGTCATCAGCTAATGTGATGATGTGGTTGGCGTCATGCATCGCTGCACAGTCGTGGGTCATCAGTGTGAACAGCAGAGAGCTGAGCACACAGCCCTGAGGGGCCCCAGTGCTCAGCCTGATGGAGCTGGAGATGTTGTCATCGATCCTGACTGACTGAGGTCTCCCAGTCAGGAAGTCCAGTAACAGAGGTAGGTGAAGTATGATGATTATGCTTCTTTTAAAAATAAGTTTGATGAATTGAGTGAACTTTCAGTATTACATTCACTTATTTCAATGTCCGAAATGTTCACTTATGTTCAATGTTCTTGTCCGAAGAACATTTATGTTGAGTTAATGGGAAAGGTAAGTTGATTACTTTAAATCCCTGAATGATGTTTTACAGTGTGGCTCCCCAAGACCTGGAACCAGACTGTAAAATCGGTGGAGTTCCCCTTTAAGGACTTCCCCTTTACTTTTGTGCAAAACTGCTGTTTTAATTAGATTGCAGTAGGAGAAACCACAGCTCTATAAACTGTTTAAATAAAATGGCATTCCTAGTTGGCAGCTGGAGCAAAAATCTAGTGGAAGAGAGCCATGTTTAAGTTCTCCATCGATGCGTCGCGGATCCGGTTTCAGGACCCCGGTCAGCGCATCAGGAAACCCGCAATGCTTTTGCGTCCACACATGAAAAAAGAATACTACCGGGAGCAGCTCTGATTCATTATATTATCCTAATCTGCCAGATGCTTTAACGGGGGCAGCATTCAGCGTTTGCTCGCGAATCCTGGGTCCACGTCATGACGTTATTGCTTCAGCCCGTGAGGAGCGGGACATGGAAGCCACAAGCAAAACAGGATGGGCAAGCTTGATGTGGAGAAATGTGTAATAATCCAGAAAAGCGAGGACTAGTCTGTTAGTTATTTAAACACGAAGGCACAGTAAAACTGAAGGGCGTCTCCATCCGTCCTGGCACCAAATCTGACTGGACATCATCTGCGGGCCTGTGCGCCCGCCTCAGCTGAAGCCGAGAGCAGCGCGGTGGACTGCATCGTTTGGCCTGCTTTACTCCACGGATCCACATCTCTGTTTATATCATACAAAGCAGGGATGTTTCCACGGAGCTGTAGACCTGAAAATCAGCGGCCGTGTTGCGGAATGAGGGCGTGGAGCTGCACAACACTGGAGCTGGAGGACTGGAGACACTGGACAGCTCATTCAAAGCCGCACAAGCTGAGTATCAGTATGTGCGATTACACCAACAAGGACAAGAAGAAGAAGAAGAAGCGTAGCTTCTGCTGCAGCTGAGCTCCAGCTGCGTGTTGATGTAAAATAAGCTGCAGATCGTATGGTGAGGACATGCACTGCAATGGCGCCCAGATCCATGAAATCATTTATTTTGAGATTTTTCTTTTGTTTCTTTCGTGTGTGTGTGTGTGTGTGTGTGTGTTTGTTTCATCCTGTCAAATACAGCTCCTCAATAAGGGCCAGGATTCCTGCTCCTCGTGTTCACGGCGGACCTTGATTTATTAGCCATACAATTAAGGCACGCGGTGAATGCCAAGAGAGGAATCCCACATCCACGTCCTGCGTCATTCATGAAGATGGAGAGATTTACTGTGAAACATCTGCAGAGAAGGAGAGAACATCTGCCTGTGCTCGCAGGAACAAAGGCTTCCTGTTTTCTATATCTATCATGATATTTTTTCCCTGCAGATTTAGTACTTTCATATTACGTTTTTATTGCTGTCTTACACAGACTGTAAGGAAGTGATCCAAATCAGTCATCCTCCATTTGGGAAACTTTTCCTGTGGAAATGTGTGGAGTTAATTTGTAGGCTCGAATTTTATAACAGAATAGTCCAGCTTATATCAAGATGTTATATAATCATAATTATTAATTAAACAGACAGTTATCCAATCGATTAATCAAATATAGGCCCATGAAATAACAGTATCCATCCCAGTTTACAGAGGCAAATGTGTGATAATTAGAGCTGCAACCATTGGTCATTAATCGATTAGTCGATCAACACAAAATATAATCTAAAGAAATAACATATTTCTAATAATCTATTTTGATAATCAGTGGATTATTTTTCCTTCCTCACTTCTCAAATGAGATTATTTCATTCTTTCTGATATATATTTATAAATCATCAGACAAATCAAACAAGTTGAAGATTGCGTCTTGGACTTTGGGAAATGGCTGTGGGTATTTATTTCCCACTATGTTTTGAAACTTCATAAACAATTCATTGAACCAACAGTTGTTTATCTGATTCTATGATAAAACTAAGGGTTAGCTGCAGTGCTAGTGAGGAGTTTAGATATGAGTCCAACACCTACAATATTCAGTTTACAATGATGCAAAACAGAGAAAAGCAGCAAATTCCCTAATTGGAGAAATTTGGTTTGAGTAAATGACCAATAACCAATAATGTTCTGTTATTGATTAATCAATTAATCAACTCATCGTTTTAGCAATAAAAGCTACACCCATATATTTGTGTTTAGGAAGAAATTAAACACAAACAGAAATAGGTGCAACTCATTTTTATGTAATTAATAATGTTTAAAAACACATTTGAAGCCCGGCTGGTGCTATTCATCTGTGCATAGTGTAAATCAATTTTCACTGTCAGAACAAAATTTAAGTATCTGACCCTTCAGTGAATGTTTTTGAGTGATGTAAATAGAGGCTGCAGAAAGGGGATTTTAGAAGTAAGCCATACCCCATAATATATCTTACCTCTCTATGCCACAGACCTCGACTGTGGTGTTAAAACACAGACAACATAAATGAGTCACATGAGGAACATGGTCACTAGTTTGAGCTGGTCCCACTTACACGATCCAATTTTGTGGTTTTCTGCATAAATTGGTCATGAGATGTAATCTGGTCTTCACTAAAGTCATAAATATCAACAAATACAATATTTCTAAGTCGATAAAACACAGTAATGATCTTTCAGGTCTTTATTGAACACTGGGCCACTCCAAAATGAAGATTTTGTGTCTCCAAAGCCATTCTGTAGTAGATCCACTCATTCACTCCATTCAGGGTAATTTTCAATTTACCAAGCTTCAGCTTGCAGGCAGCCACCCTAACGTTATCCTGTTGGATACCTTGTTGCTGTAGAGGCCCAGTCAGAGCCCAGACCTAAACCCACAGATGCTGTGGAATGACATGAAGAGATCCATTAACACCAGACGTTCTAAGAATATGTCTGAGCTGAAGCTGTTCTGTGAGGAAGAATGGTCCAAATTTCCTCCTGGACATTGTGCAGATCTAATCCACAGCTACAGGAAGAGCTTAACTGAGGTTATTGCTGCCAAAAGCAGATCAACCAGTTATTTAAACACTATTTCACTTACTTTTTCCACCATCACATTGTATGTTCAATGGATGTGTTCAGTACATACATAAAAGATCATGACTATATGTGTTTATTGATGATTTATTTTATCAGCTTAAAAATATTGTCTTTGTTGATATTTGTGACTTTGGTGAAGATCAGATCACATTTCATGACCAATTTACGCAGAAAACCAGGAAGCTGAAAACAGTGCCATTACTTTTCTTGTGACTTTAATTATAACTGAATGAAGAACCTTAAGCACAAGCTGACCAAATATGAGAATGAAATATATGTGCGGTTTTTATTACCATATGATTATTTGATGTTAAAAATGATAATAGTTTATTATTTCAGAATATAAAGTTGCATTTTTGGTATTTCTTACACTGAACAAATAATTTTTACTATGTATAAAGATGTTAATGTACAGTTAATTATAGCCACTCATTTTCAAAATGTACCACTTTCTTTGAGTTGGTGCCCCCTTCTGGCCGCACCATTAACACATTTCTAGACCTGTACCTGGAAGAGATATGTAGTATTCATTTTTCTGATACAGGTGATCAATGCATTGTGATCAGAACAATCAAAAACTGTCTGGCTCAATCAAAGTTGAACACGGGCAACGTCTGATCTGCGATTCCAGTGGCTGGAGATCTCAGCCAGACAATTAACGTGAGATAAAAACGTATAAAATCATCGGTCTAAGTTACAGGATGTCTTTTGTGACAAATTTGTGACTTTGAACTGTGTAAATAAGATTGACTTTATGAACCAAATCCTACTGACAATAATAAAAACCCCACAAACAACAGATAAGTATATCTTTAATAATGAACATGATCAAATCTAAGAATGTCATAGCAACCTCTGATACAACAGATATTTAATTCAGGGGTGACTTAAAACTTTTTTTTGTTGCATAAATTTTCTATATTCCAATATCATTATATAACTCTGATTGCTCCACAATCATACTCCCTCTCTTTTCTTTCACTCTTGCATACACATACACACAATACAGCAAGCAATAAAAAAAAAAAAGATATACCATATAGGCTAGTCTCTGGGTTTTCGTACACTTGGCGCTAAATCAGTTAAGTATAATGCTACAGTTTACATTTTGAGGCGATGTCAGTTAGAAATGCAGATACATTAAAGCTTACATTTTCTGAGGATGATGTGGACAGGTTATAGTTAATAATATCCAATGAAAACGATGAAAATGCCAGGATTATAACGATGTTAAGAAAGTACATGTAACAAAAAAAGGTTAAAAAGCATCACATGCTACATTACCTCCATAATTTCATAAACAGAGACCCCTGTTAGAACAGCTGGGAACACTGGGAAATAAAAGTCACTGTAACAGAAATAGACACAAAACAAATTGTGTTGATAAAAACCTTAACACATACAGTATGTTTGTATTCCCATCCTATAAAGAAGAAAGAGAGGGACCACCTTTAAGAGCATTTGATCTCTAGACATCTTTTCCCTGATTCTCTAGCTTAAAATTTCAAAGTAAAGTACTGGAAAAATAAAAAAATCATTTACAATGCACTACTGCTGAAAAGAAATGTTAAGGCCTCGCTCTGGAGGGAAAACAAAATCTCACATTTTCTCCACCTTAATGTTCAATTAAAATCAGCTGTAAAGCCAGGTGATACGTTTCTCAAAACATTTTTCTAACATTTATGCTTTCTAATGTCACAAACCTTGCACGATTATGTCTACGCACACAGAAACTTTCAGTGTACACATTCCTCCACCAAAGAAAGATGCCCCTCATCTGAAAACAAGGAGCATTATACAAGCTCTTTTTTCTTCTGATAATATAAAATACAACTGGCCACACACAGATAGCAGACATTTGTCAATAAGTGTTGCTCACTCATTAAGATCAACCAAAACAAGCACTTAACATTTCTCCAACACACAAACCACAAAGTGAACAGTCACTGAATATCAGCAGCATGATGTCGAGATTTTCAAAACAGACGTGCAGATATTTATATTTAGTTAAGAATGCAAGTTTCTGGGGTAGCAATAGAGATTTATAAGGCTAAAAAAAAAAAAAGAAAAAAACCAAGAAAATATAATTAGTGAAGTGATGGAACTAGCTTCATCCCTGCACACATCTTAAAGATTGGGAAACCAGGACAATGTGGCTCAAAAGTTTGACATGGGCCAAAGTCAACAAAATTAAATAGAAAAAAATATTAGTTTTCATTTTCTTTATGTCCTTGTGTTTTATTTTGAAATCTAAATTGCAGTACATCCACCCGAGCTTTCAGAATCCGCCTTCTACCGTTTACTTCTGACGATCCTGAATGGAGAGGGAATAAAAACCAAGAAATGATCAGATATGGTCGAAATAATGCAAAACACTGTGATTAATATTCAATATTATCATTAAATGACTCTTAGTGAAATTGCATTTTGATAATGTTAAATTATCATTGTACACATTTTTGCTGTCCAGATCACTATAACTACATTAAATGCTTATCTTTTTGTACACTTTAAATGTTGATGTAATGATGACAACAGGGCTTTTATAAATAAAACGGAAGATGTTACACATGTGGCTTTGCACACATTTGCTATATACAGTATGTATCACTACAACCACTGACAAAGTATTCATTCATATTCTCATTTGGGCCACACTGCAGTAAAGCCTGGCACTAAAGAGAAAGAGAGAATAAAGATAATAGACTTTACCTGATCGATTCGGGATCGGCTCTGTATTGAGGCAGGTTCATAGCTCTGTTTTTAAAAAAAATGTAACGCTTTATTGAAACCTTACATTAACAAATGCTGTCACTTTAAATACAACATTGACATTTTATTAGCAAACTCTCCAATCATGTAAAATCTACTAGAATATTACTAGGATGTGGGGGGGACATTGTCATTTTTTTCTTTGTTGATGAGAGGGTAGTCTGAATTGTAAAGAAGGCAGAGAAGCTTAATCCTTATTTACATTTTATTCAAGCCTTCCCTTCTGGGATTTGAAGGAAAAAATTTTTTTTAAGTTACATCGAGACTGGTCACTAAAGTATTTTGACAGCAGCACAATTTATTTTTCTCATCACAGTAGACAGTAGAACAAATCCATGTCAAAAATATTACAGTGTACAAGACTCAACAGCCTCTGCCAGAGGTTTCTCTTCTCCTCCCCACCCCAATGATTTTCATACAGTCCCTAAAGATCTTTATTCCCTAATTCAAAAGTGTTAGGTGTTAAGTCTAAAGGAAACACCTACCTTTTTCACTACCTCCTCCTCCTCCTGCTTCTTCTCATAGTGTGAAAAGTCATCAAAGATGGAGGTGGTGTGTTTGTACTGGGCGATAATCTTGAGCACCTGCTTCGCCTTCTCCAGAGGAACCTCTTGAGTGTCACGTGAGTTGGTGACTGGCTTGTTGTCATTGTTCTCCAGGCGGATGTGGCGCAGCTGGCTGTTAGGCACGTCCTTAACAAACAACCAGTTCACATCAAACTTGCCCTTCCACTTGTCCTGTGCCCAAACGCCAGCACTGGTGCCATAGTCCACCGGGGAGCGCATCTCTGCCACGCCACAGAAATGGCCACTTCCATTGACACTGAACAACAAGTAGACGGGACCTTTAGAGTTCATCGCCCTGTAGGCTGAGTCCAAACGCTTGTTGCCATGCTCCGTGCTACACCAGATGGAGTACTTGATGGAGCGGTGGATGTCGTCCTCAGAGTAGCTTTTGATGATGAACACGCGGCCGTTCTTCAGGTTCCAGTCAAAGTCCTTGGGGTTGTAGCTGTGGGCCGCTCGCAGTTTCTCCAACACAGGGTGGGACTCTGAACCCAGCTCTGGGGGCACACCACCTCCACCTCCATTACCAACACCACCATTAGAGGAGCCGCTGCTGTCCAGGCTTCCACCACCGTAACACAAGTTGCGATTGCGTGGTGCTACCCAGCGAGTCTGAGGTGTTGGAGCAGAGTTGTGGTTCTGGTAAGGCTGAGGAGGAGGAGGAGGACCCTGCATGGTCATCTGCTGCACAAGGGACTGGGCTGACTGTAGGGACTGTTGAAGGGGAGGAAGGAGACTGGGAGCATGAGAGTGCAGCTGTGGCTGATGCTGCTGATGATGGTGGTGGTGGTGAGGCAGAGGAGGGGCCATCTTGGTAGCAATGCCTTTATTATCCCATGTATCAAAGTCTATGTTGTGTTTAAAGGCGGGCGGAGGCAGAGCTCCTCCAGCTATGGGTGTGCCAGACTTGTTCTTGGTCTTTTGTTGCTGCAGCTTGGCAGGTTTACTGGCAATAGCAGCCCACGATGTAGGTTTCGGAGGGGGCATTCCAATTGGTGTGCCACCGTTGCCTGTGGCAACAGCTGCAGCTACACTGCCTCCTCCACCAATCACAGAGCCAGCACTCTTCACACCCGAGCCACTTCCTGTCACATCTCCACCTATTTTTAGGCCTAGCATGCCTTGCTCTAGGCTGTTCATACCTGGAGCCTTGCTCAGGGTGTCACTATGGAAACCCGTCTGACCATCAGGGACTAAGGTGCCTCCCAGAGAGCTGGGTGGGTAGCTGTAACTACCCCCATAGGCTGAGCTCTGAGTCTGCTGGCCCTGAGAACCACTGGTGCCCCAAGTAGAGAAGGCCGGGTTCTCTGGGAAAAAGTTAAACCTGTGAGGGTAGATGCTGCTGCTGAGCCCACCTGGCTGCCCAAACACTGTATCATGCATGAAGTGATGGTCTCCGTTGCTGAGGGGGGCATAAGGTGTCAGGTAGGGAATTGGTGGGTCACCACCTGTAGACCAGGGAGCCTCACTTAGAGGATAAGGAAATCCAATGGAGGGGGCATAGTAGCTGGACAGATAAGGGTCTGTCATGGACTGATAGCTGTTATTCTACAAACAGAAACAGAAAAATGATCATATACGAGGGCAATAAAATGCAGTAAAACAGATACTGAATGATATAAATTCAGAGGTGTTGCCCACCTGATTGGACTGGCCAGTAAGATAGGGCTCAAAGTCACTGTCATGGACTGTATCTTTCTGATGGAGGGATCCATTCTGCACAGAAACTGGAAAAGCTGCAATGAAATTAGACTGCTGTCAAAACTGTACATCAGAATTAAAAAATAGTTCCAACCAATCTAATGCTAAAATAGCTGCAATGTACAGTACATATGCATAGATTTATCACTATATCACCTGATTCATAATCGGGTGCTCACTAGAAATATGTAATATTTCTAATGAGCACATCTTGTTTATTTCATATGCAAATACTAGTAACATATAAAAAACCATGAACAAATCTAAAGTATTTTCCACTAACAACTTGTTCAACATTTAAGCAACTGTGAATCATCAACACTTCTAAAGGTACACTATACCTACAGCCAAGGAACTTCTATGGAACTTCATGTACAGTGCTGTATAGAAAATACATGATCCTCTTTGTATGGCAAAGCAGAAGATTGCTGCGTAAATGTAAACTAAGGGCTCTGCAAAATGTTATCAATTGATAAACATTTTCATTTTGAGAAACGTTTCATTTCTGCATTCAGTTACGAAACAAACATGGATCATAACATATAAGAAGATTGCAAAGACATTGTTGGACTTTGGCTATGGCCTATTGACATAATGGCAACAACAATACATGAGTCAGTTGTGTCAAATACAGTATTTTGCAAAGGTTGTAGATGTTTACATTTTTATCCATCATACAGTACTGTCAATGAGATCCCAAATTCATTCTGCAGCATGACAACCCTAAACACACAGTCTATGTTCCTCATAGACAAGAAAAACAGACTCCTACAACACCTAGTATGACCCCCACAGAACCTTATTTGAACCACCTGCCTCCTAAGTATCTTGAAAAACTGTGTACACGTGTACTGCTATAAGGAAGTATCCTCATTTAAGTTGTAGTGCCAATTATTTTTGCATAGTGTTGTATGAGTTATCAGATGACACCTATGTACCAGGCTCTACGAGATGCTCAACTGTTTACTCGTGACACCTTTGGATACAGGAACATCTGCAGGTATGCTTAACCGTATTTTCTTACCTTTGCTTGCATCTTGTCCTTTTGATGTCTTAGCGGTCATATTGAAAGGAGGAATGCATGTGGAAAGAGGAGAACATGAAAGCCTTGCATTGGTCACAATCGATATTCAAGTCATCACACATTATCCTATAGCTACACGCTGAGATTTACTCAAATAGTTGCTCTGAAAAACTGACTGATAAATGTGACGGTGCGGATTGTTTTGGCAATGTCTACCAGTCAATGAAAGCTGTGGCCCAGCTTCGTATTTTACCAGCAGAGAGCAGTTTTCTAGCTAAGCCCCCCTCTCACTTGGCTAACTAACATAGCTGACTAGCTGGCTGGCTGTGGTAGCATCGTCTTCAGAGTGGGATGCACACACCGCACATCTCGCCTCCATGTGGAAATACACATCTGAAGCTGAGTGTTTGCTCTTGCTTCTTACCTGAGGGTCAATACTAGCAGCAGACATCATTTATCCACCAGGTGTTGTGTTAAACCCTGACAATACGCACAGTGTGTACGCTGCACAAACTCCGCTCTGTGGACAGGCTAATAGCTGGAGAAGCTCTCTCCTGCGCCGCGTTAACGTTACTTTGCTAACAGTTAAATAGTTAGCAGCCGCTGTTAGCCGGTGTCTCTGCTCGGAGCGGTCACGTCGCTTGTCTTAGTCCTGCTGCCACTCCGCGCTTTCCTGTCCACATGAATCCAGCGGGGCTTCAATCCGCTCCGAGCCCCTCACCATTAAATTGAGACCCGACCAACCTCGGTATCTGCGCTCACTGGCCCCAACGGTAGCTTCATCCGGGGACTGTGGGCGGAAATGACGCAAGTGACGTTATGTGCGCTGCCGCTTCTTCTTCGGGGTTTTACGGCTTCCTGAATGCCGCAGTACTGCCCCCTTCTGGCTGTAGCCGAAAGTAATGTACCCAGTCCTCAGTATTCCTTAAATTAGTCCCAGTATGAGGCGACATATTTAATAATTGTCTGTCACTTCCCCGCATATCTCATAGATAATGTTAGTTTCTGCTTCCTGACACTACCTATAATAAAAGACTAACATGTTCCAGTGAGAACGTGTATATATTACATTTACCAATTGGAGTTTTCTGTCTATCTACTAAATTGAAAAAAGAGAACAAGAGAACAAGAAAACGATTTAGGGAGTCAGCGACAAAGGTAAACAAATTCGTAACGATTCTCATTCAGTCCCTTATACATTAGCCAAAACTAATAGCAGGAGAAGATACATCTTTCCAAAAAGTCTGTCATTTATAGTTCTATTTTCTGGCGGCTGAATAATGTCCTAAAACAATTGGGCACTGTG
Source organism: Sandelia bainsii (assembly GCA_032362345.1). Lineage (NCBI taxonomy): Eukaryota > Metazoa > Chordata > Actinopteri > Anabantiformes > Anabantidae > Sandelia > Sandelia bainsii. The sequence continues at coordinate 20,932,945 of JAUMHL010000028.1, read as the reverse complement.
CTTTTTAAATCTTTTCCGAAAACAAGGAAGCTCTGTGGCAAAGAGAAATACGTACATTAGACTTGGGCTACACAGATAGTTTTAGGAGAATCAATTCATTGTTGGTTTTGGTCATTGGTGGTTTTAATGGCATTTGTTGGCAATAACAAAAATATAGAATATCACCAGACGTATCAGTTAATAATAAAGACTAAGTATTAGTGCTAATACAAGATGTACTGTAGATATGGACTGTAGATATGGTTTATTTCACTACACAACATGGAACTATCACTTTTCCTAACTGAAAGGACACACATGAATAATTTATACATTTTACAAAACATCAGAAAGAAACAGCTACTTTTTTTTCTAATCATACTTTTCTGTAACATAGCTGTCTTTAAGTATTTAATATCAGTGACTTCATTCACACTCACATGCACACTGCACACACACTTACAGTTAAACCTTAAGTTTTACAGCACTTGACGTCTGTGTGAAAACACATTATAAATACAAGTCTATAGATTTTATACAGGGATATACTGGAATATCCTCTTCTTGACTATGGACAGTCTGTACAGCACAGTGAGGTTGAGCATTTGTGATTTGTGATGATTTATTGAGACTCAGACCAAAGGTGATACATGACGCCAGTCTTCAAAGTTGTTTCAACTTCTGTCTGGTTTCTTCTCAATTTTTCTCACGGGTATTTATAATCTAACAAAATTACAGAAATATATGAGATGTTGGACAAACATCGATTGTAAAACTGTCACTGTAGATAGATTAACAACCTACCCATCATGTTTTTACACTAGAAAAGCATCTGAGAGGGTTTGGTGGGATGATGAAATTCACCAATGAAATTAACTAGAAGAAATGAGGAAAGGAAAACTTAAATAAATGGTACACAAACACAAATCAACCTCACAAATGAGGGGGGGAGTGTAAAAATAAATATAATACATGCAGATGGAAAAGCTGCAGTAAAAATAAATAGAACACATTCAGATATTGAGGAAACGTCATTATGATGTTTTCACATCATGGATTATTATTATATAATAATAATTTGTCAAATTAATGCCATTTCATGTCATGCTACTTACAGCTGTCTTCCTCATCTGAAAAAGTGTTGATAAAATAGCAGGCGTAAACAAATCCCAGGACCTGTGGAAATTAATGCAAAATAGAATAAGAAGTTTCAGTGCAAAAATGTGTGTGTTTTATTTTCCATTTTCTAAGCACAGTTTTCATTGCAAGGTAATGAAAGATTGTCTTGACAAGTCGTGATGAGCTTTTTCTCAAAAAAAGGTGTAAATAATAAATAATGAAAAAGCAAAAATAATCATAAACAACCTTTAATTCCAGCTGTTTGTGCAGATTTACATGACTATGTGCAGCGAGAGGAACACCAGTCTGGATTATACTCTGTTTAATGTGGTTAATGTAATGAGAGTTCTGTGCTTAATGGTACACAATGTTTTTCATCTGACATGCACTAAAAGACATCGTCCGTGAAGACTCAATCCGTAATCTAAGCAAATAAAGGAATGTTTATTAGAATAATAATCTAAAAAGTTAACTACAACTGCGAACAATGGTGCACTGGCATTTTTGTATTAATTTGATAGAAATACAAATTCATACCAATGTTTAAAAAAACAAGGTTCTTTCCAGCTTTCATTAATTGAAACTGGTCATCAAAAATAAGCCATTTGGATGGGATCTTGAATTTTTTTGCCAATATCTGGCTGTAAACTAAACAATTAATCAAAAAAAGAACTTGAAGATTAATCATTAATGACAACAGTCATTAAGCCCTAATCTACATTAAATAAATTGAAGTTATACAGTACATAATACAGAGGCTACAGGCGTGAGTGAGAAAAACTAGACATCATTGTGATAATCTGTTGCCGTTCTTAAATGATTTATTCTGTGTTTTACAATTTACAGTTGCTGTTGCAACAGTTCATTTATGTGGGTGCAAATGTATATTTATTGGTATAAAACAATAAGAAATGATTAATGAAATTTTGTTTTTTGTTTGAAGTTTTAAATGCATTATGGAGTAGTTCTGTTGACACTGTTTAATTATCACCACATTTAAACGCAGCAACAATGTGATGAAAAGACACTCACTGATACGAGGAGCTGGACGATGCAGTGCAGGATTTCTATGTACTGGTATTCCAGCCAGCAGCTCAGCACTGTGGTCAGCTCAGGGTTCTGCTGGTTCTCCCACCCAGCGGAGGGAAAGCCCTCACTCGCGCACCCCGGCCCGTTGTCCCTCCACCAGGAGTGATGTGACGACACTCCAAGGGAAAGAATGTCGCTGTCCTGCAGTGACAAAACAGGCAGAGGAAAGTTTTCAGCTCATGTTCTTAAAGATATTTCTGTTTCAACTGAGTGTAGAGAGTGTAAGAACGACACCTGACATGCAGCGGGGATCAGGTGATCATATGGATTATTAAGTGACCTGCTTCCTAATGATCTTTGTCAATATTAGTTAAACTTTCTTATTAAAAAAGTAGCCATCAGCAATAAAACCGATACTACAAATAATGTGGCAATGTAAATAAAAGCAACTTCACAGTGTAACAAATCTGGAGTTCAGTTGGTGAAACATGTGGAGGTGTGGGTTAGAGCTGTTGATTTGTTTGAATAAATTACAGCTTCAGAAAAGCAATAAATCTGGAACCAAAAACTAGCACATGTTATGTAGCCTATTACTTGCTGAATAACCTGAGAAATAAGACCAGATTCTTTTTTCTTTTTCAACTAATTAATTCCTTATTTTAACACTTCCACCTATCATGAAACAAGATGCTACTGCCAACACTTCTATTTCTATTACAAATAATCACTACTTAATACTAAGTATGTTCATCAGAAATATGCCAATTCAATATTTCCTCCACCGAAGATAGGCTCATAAATGCTAATGTCCCTTCCTGAAATGACATACTTTGTGACTGAGATCACAAACATACTGTAAAGGTGTGTTATCATGTGTCTGTAATTGGAGACAGGTCCTGAAAGAAGCCTGTGACATAAAAAGAACACTGTGTTTAGAGGCTGTAGCTGTGGGGGTATCCAATTATCTGACACTAACGTGATCATTAGACTTACCTTTGAAAGGCCTCCCAAATCCAAGTAGAGACAGCTCACAAAGACATTCCAGCCAACCCACAACAACGTCCACAGCATGTACTGAGCAAACAAAAATGCAATGTTATAGTGAAAATGAATGAAACTAACAATCCTTCAGTGCAGTAAAACACAATACATTGTAGAGAATAAAGACAAGCAAAGCAGCTGGTTTGGCTCTGTCCAAAGATACAAAAATCCAGAAACTCTAGAGCTCAGTAAATAACAATTTACATCTTGTTTGTTCAACTCCAAAAAACAATCCAGTGTAAATACAATAATTTGTCATTTGACAGGGAGATTATATTGAACAGTTTCATCCTGGACTAATTCACCTGAAGTCTTCACCGACTGCTAGTTGCTCCCGGTTTAAACAAATGAAATACAACGTGCTCGATAGTAAGTTTTAAAGGTGAAGATACATGGACGGTAACATTTATTCAACATACTTGTATGAAAAAACAAACGTCTAATTGGGATCCATTGTCACTTTTCAAATGCCCATGAGTTTTTTTTAGCAATGAGTGACTTCACTAACATCTAAACTTCACTAAACTTCAGATGTTAAACTTTAAAAGAGGTAAAGTTTAATTATACAGTATTTCACAACATAACTGACTTATTCTATTTATTGTGTGACCACTTGGAGAGCCTCTAGATTGTGAACCACTGGACTAAACTACTTAACTGCATACAGTTAAAAAGAGTTCACCTCAAGCTGCTGTACTTTGTGCTTACACAATGATGCACAATCTAAAAATGTTACATATAACACTATTTCAGTCATAGTGGAGGTGTTCCTGCAGAACAAATATTGAATATATGCAAACTGATCCCCCCCCCCCAAGTAAGCCAAAATGTTGAGCTATTCCTCTGAGGGATAAAAGGTTGATTATTCAGTGCTTTCAATCCGACAGTTGTTTTTACCATGATAACGTAGCGCGATCTGTACTGGATGGCACCAAACAGGCCCAGGATGACTATGATGATGTGAAAGAAGTTGATCATGATGGGAGCCCACTGGTATCCGAGAAAATCAAACACCTGCCTCTCTAGAGCAGTGATCTGGAGGGTCAACATGAGGAGAAACAGAGTTTAAAGATGAGTTTGTAAAGACGTTCAGTTTTGTTGGGTGAGACTGTGATGCGCTGGTTACAGAACTGGGATCTTCTTGTATTCTATTTCTTATAAGCTGTCAGGGCAATTGAGCCATGAGGGACAAAGCATCATGAGTAAACCGACTGGGTTGCTCATGAAGGAGGGGGGGCAGGGTGGGAAACAGAGACAAGGACAAAGTGGGTGCAGCCCTTCATTGTGTTGGTTGTGGTGTTTGGTGGTCACTGCTTCTCATAAGTCTTTCTCTCATGCTGTGCACTGGTCTTACGGAGGAGCGAAAGAATAATTCCAAGTATGAAGATGGGAATAAAAACTCTCTCGAACAACATGATTCGAGAGGGCAGAACCTAATTAACTCAACTATTTACTGAAAAGACTGAAAAAATTAAAATAAGTTAAAAAAAGTTAAAGAAAAAGACATCACAAAGAGAGAGACTGCGAAACAGCCTGCTGCAAGGCTCGCGTCTGCGCAAAAAGGATGAGAGGACCGGAAATGACCTATTTTTGATTCATTTTTATTTTTTTGTTCTGTAAATTTAGTATTTAGTATTTGTGTTGGTGTTACTCTTTTCTGGTTATAGTTTCTTTCTTTCTTTCTTTCTATTTGAACGGAGAGCTACTGTAACATGCCAAAATAATTTCCCTCTGGGATTAATAAAGTTTTTTGAATCTTGAATTTATATATATATATATACACATGTATATATATATATATACATACACACACATATTCCAACATGAACCAACGTTGTTTTAGACTTGCCTTTGAAAACCCTCACAAATCCAAGTAGAGATTTGAAATTTCATATGAATATATATTTTAAACTTTAAGTATGCAAAGAAATAATTTAAGTAGAGCTGCAGCTCACAAACATTTTCATTGTGGATTCATTTGCCAGTTGTTTGTTTATACAAACAACTTATACCTAAATTGAGTAATTTCCTGCCGATCAACAAATCCACCAATCGTTTCAGTTGTAATTTTTACATTCAATTTTAGTTTGCAATTGAGAAACTTGAATGAATATTGGTCACCAAGTATCTTATCAAAGACTACATTAAACTACTTGCCTTTAAGTGTTTGTGGTGAATAAATTTGTAACTTTGTTAGAAAATATATCAAAGGTGAAGTCTTTCTTTTATACAAAACTCTTTACTGTTCAGTTTGTGCATTTAATTAATAAAAATCTAGCTTTACATTATATTTTTTGTGATTTTGATTTGTGTAAGTTGATCACTAATGCAGAGCAAAAAGACAGCGGCTGACCTGATGTGTGAGCAGATGTGTTTATTTCCAAGCATCAAGTGTGAGAGAGAAAAACATCTCACCAACTGCATGCAACACAGGAGCATGAGCGTGCATCGCGCCGAGCAGCAGCCCATCTTCTTCTCCTCTCCGCTCCTGCTGCCTCTGTTGTTGATGATGGCGAATAATAACCGTGAAGTGACTGGATATGAAAAAAAACCCTACTCAAACACAAGATCCAAACCTGCGGAGTTTTAGATCCATTTCCAGAGGTGCACGGTGCACTTTACCTCAGCAGGAAAACACGTCAGGCCTTCCCTGAGTGAAAGCTCCGGAGAAGGGGGAGGGTCGGCTGTATGAGGAGCTGTTAGTGCCACAAAGCAGAAGAAGGGGAAACCCTGAAGGACAAAGTCAGACACAGTGACACTGCGGGAGCTCACTCAGGTTTCCATACAAATCTAATGCACATTTAACAAAATTTCCAAAAAGTCTGCAAAAGAATTGTTTTGTGCAACAACATAAACACCTTGTGCCATTAAAGCATTGCAGAACAAGATGGTGCCACAGTTAAAACAACCCCATCAAACCTCAAATAGAGGAAAACAATGTACATTTATATTTCGTTACATTATGTATTAATGTAAAGAACATTACAGTCATGGCTCCACACACGTTTTGGAGCAAAAGCTTGAGAAACAAATAGATCCCACGTTAGATTATTTATTTTCTATTAATCTTCTTTGTCACATTTTGTTCAAATTAGATCAGTGAAAAAAGTTTTTTGTTTTTTTTGTTTAGGATTTTTACAATTTCCACTTTTAAATGTTCAAACTGAAAAGCTGTATAAAAACAGGAGGAAGGAAGAGAATCTTTAAATTTTTCACTTTCTCTCATCCTGCCAAGTTTGCTGAGGCAAATGCAGGAAATTGTGCATGTTGTTCATGAGTCACTATTCCGTAGAAAGAGTGTGAACTAAAGGTGTAAAAATAGTTGATAACAGTTCATGTGTATATTTGTTGTATTCATCTACGGACTGATGCTTGCATGAGAGCTCATTCATTTCTGTAGGAATTGTTGGTCTGTGAGAGTTGCCTTCGTGTTAGTATATTTATCATCCTGGTAGTAAATAGCTTTAAAGCCACTTTATGTTAGTGGTGCACGTGCACAAGCTGAAAATAAAGTAGCTGCAGGCATCTAATACCATGAGCTTTTCCATCTCATGGTATCAGCAGGATGTCATACAACACAACACTGCTGTTCCCTGTTCCCTGTGGCATGGATTGACCATCATACAGCAACACCGTCGTCTGCCACCTGATAGGTGGTTGCTCGTGTACAATGCTCTAAAGACACCAGTAGGTGGTGGCAATGGTAGGGGTGTAGGCTTCAAAGGTGTGTGAGCTGCAGGTTGGCGCACTCACGCTATACCACAGTTTAAGACTAAGAAATGATGGTATTGGTTTTGAGTTTACCTGAATCTGGTCCAATTTTCATTAAAGCAGAAAAGACAGGAATATATCAAGGTCTCCTTCAGGGGTTGTGATCTTGTGAAGCTTGTACCTCCCATGCAACTGCGCTTTAAATTCACCCTCACGTTCATACAGATTAATAAAGGCTCCTACCAACATTTCGACCTGCTGTTCCTTTGACTGCATCTTGTTGCAGGTTTTAAGTGAACATCAGAGAAAAATCTGTTTCAGAAGATGTAGGCTATGTTTCAGAAAAGTAAGTTAATTTAAAGACAAGTTAAAGTTGACTTATTTATTTGTAGCAGTACACTTCACACTCCTGTTACAGTGAGTGGTTAGTTAGAGCAGTCTATATCCAGTGGCTCTAAATTGTGGTTATCTGCTTCTGGAATTAACCAGAACCTTACTGTACATGCATCTGATCCCAAACCAGCCAATACGTCCATTAGTCTACAGACACGCACTTCCCTGTACCTCCGAGAGATGACGCTAGAATCAAAAGACACATTTATAATCGGGGGGTCTCCAGCTCTGCCTGTGTCACATGGAAGCACAGTAGCTGAGCCGAGGGGATGCGAGCAGAGATGGAGGGGGCTTGAGGGACTGTGGAGGAGAAACCTGGCACTTGGAGATAATATTGGAGATACAGCAGCTGCAGCGGCAGCAGAAAGGCAGGTTAGACACTTCCCAGCCTCCATTGTGGGCTGGCTGGCGAGCAAAGGAGCGCGGTCAGGGCGCGCAAGAGGGTCAGCGGGCGCTCGAAGGATGCCACATGCAATATGCTGCATTCCCGTTTTGTGAAGCCCACGAAAGCCAAGTTGTCGCCTTTGATTGATTATGTTCGCGGGGAGCGCCTGGTGCGAGTGGAAGCAGAAACTGAAGGAAGCGACGAGGGTTGATGCTGCGCCTCCCCAAATCTCTGAGCTGAGTGAGTACAGGGGTGCTATAGCGCAATGCTCTGTGCCCATGGCTATGTGACAGGCAGGATCGGGGGGGGAAGTAGGGGTGGGGGTCATTCCTATGTGCCTATAGATTCATCTCGATGAGCTGCACACGCAGTCGGTTCACGGCATCCTTTATTCATGCAGAGGATGTAACTCACCGCTTTTGCCCGTTTGCCTTTGTGCGCTCTCTGCTTGTTCTTCATCTCCTCTGGTCATACATTTAACACACAGACACGTGCGCACCCACCTCAGCCTTATTGCTTCGGCTTTTTGTGATTAAAGCCCCCCGAAAATTGAGGGCTTCATCAGAGAACTTGATGGTGATTTGGCGAAAGGAAGGCGCGGGATGCGTCCGATCACGCGTTATGCCGGTGTGATATCGACTGTCGACTGTGAAGCATAAAGATAATTAACGTTAGACCTTCCGTTAACATTTGCAGCCCCCCCTCTACCCCCGCCTCCTCACCTTCCTCACTCATTGATGGGGGGGGGGGTGTTGGGAAATGGCTTTGTCGTGCAAGTTGCGAGCTGACCTCGGGGACACAACATCCTTTACGATCCTCCTCACTTTGATCTGGAAATGAATCGGAAACGCTTTGATGATTAGAGGAGGAAAGAAAACGGAGGAAAGACAATCTTAGGCGCTACAGGCTTTAATGAAACAAAACCATGATAAAAAAGCACACTGCCTCAACCTGAAAAAAAAATCTTCAAATTTCTGTGATTGCCTGTAGCCTCTACCTGCATGGGCATTTTTTTTACCCATGTTCACACCCTGCATGGTTTTCTGTGCCATCCGGCACCGTTTGAGTCGTGGTTTGTAACCTGTTGTCACCAGCATCACTGCAGTTTGAGGTGTCAGAGCCCAGAGGCGCGGCGAGCCGGGTAGCCAGCAGCTGAACCGTCACCCAGTGTGTGTGATTGATGCCTGCTGAGTGGGTGCAATCATGAGCCACATAGACATACAACCTCCCCAGAGCTCTTCACGGAGGATTCCTTTATTTTACGGGACCCACAAAGCAACAACATGATGCTTATGATTCCCGTTTAACCTCCAGCATCCCTGTTGTTGTTCAGCAGCCTGTTTCAAGGTCCCTCACTTTTGCTACAGCTGCTGGAAAGGATGTGAGTCATGTGATCACTAGAAATAATCATTATTCTTTAATTCTGCTTTGTCAGACAGTGTTTGTGTCGGAGTAGGCACTGCACTGATAAAGACGCCACATCTTTCACACAGGCTCCAGCTTTCTTCCTCACAGGGGCATGGTTAATCGTTGTTGCAAGCAAACATTTGACCTAATTCACATTCTCACACAATAGCAGTCTCCTCTCCCCCCCCAACCCCACCCCATCTCTCTTTCCCTCTCCCTAACACACACACACCCGTTGCTGTTATTTGTGTCACACAGAGGGTGAGGTTTTTTTTTGCTCCACATGAACTCCCAGGTGGTTTATCAAAACCTGAGCAGATTGGCAGAGAGGATACTGCTGCCTGGCTTGTCTTGTTTGAATGGAGCTTCAATATTTTCAATAATAATCAATGCACGTGTAAATGCAGTCTTCCTAGAAAACGAGAAGCTTTCTATTATCGATTACTACATATAAATGTGTATCTGAAGTGCATGTTATTGAGAATTACTATTAGGACTGTGTTTCCTTGTTTGACTTTATGGCATCATTAGGTGCCATAAGAAGAAAACATGTTTCTTCTTTATAGTTTGAAAAGGTTAATTTTGAAAAACAAGACTGATCTTCTCTATTAGGATAATGGATGAGTGAACAGTGATGTTGATTTTTTTGGTCAAAAATGACTGATTTAATGTGATGGTCGAATGTGTCAGCCGGCATGTCTGAAAAGATATTTACTTGTTGAAATGAGATTCAAGTCAACAGGTGATGTGTTGCTGTCATTCATTCAGTCATGTAGTGCTGCAACAGATAAGAATTTTCTTGATTGATCATTAATATTTTAGTCTATAGAACAGTGAAAATCTGCTGTATTGTCTGATGAACTGAGAAGAGAATTGAAAATTGATGCAATGACAACTGCTCATTGATTTTCTATTACTGAACAGAAGACAATCGGCAACTGTTTTCATAATCAACTAATTGTTTAAGTAATTGTTCAAATAAAAATGCCAAAACATTACCCAGTCCCAGCTTCTGATACTCAGCTCATGCTTTAGGAATGTGCGATGAACACAGTGGTCACCTTAGCAGACTGTGGACCTTTCAACCATATCTTACACTATTCATTAGATAATATTTTGTAAATATACTGTTCCTAAAGGTTAGGAGTGAACTTTCTTGTAATATTTTTAAGAACTGTATTTGAGGCATTTGAGGGTCTTCACCATACAACCGTCTATTCTTAAGTAGCCTTCTGGGCTGTGATAGATGGTCAGGGCAACACCTGGCAAATCTGCACCTGCAGGTAGTCTGAGGAAGCACTGGTAGTTTGTAACAAGTACACTGCCACGGGCAGAGCAGGGGACGGTGATTGGCTGAGGGAGAAGGGACTCTGTTTAGCAGGAAAGCAGCCGGTGGAGGGCCATTTCCTGCTCTTGTTCTGCACGTCCAATAGGTTGGCTCAGACGAGGCAGCTCTAGGGCCAGAGATTACACTGCAGTGCTGAGGCGTCACTCTGACTGAACACCGCAGGCAGAGACAGGGGGATAGAGGGAGAGAAGAATGGGTGGGGAGGTGTGGACACACTCGGTAAGGCAGGGAAGGGAAGGGAAAGCAAGAAAAGGAAGGTTGGGAAACCTTGTTGGGAAATGTGACAGCCTCTTCTCATCATCTGCTTTCAGCATCTTCTAACACCTGCCGCTGAACTCTCTTCCTCTCCTCCTCTCCTTTCTCTTCCTCCACACCCACACCTTTCCCCTTTCTTCTTCTCTGTATACATATGTAATTACACTGACACTTGCTGTTGTGAATTAAATGACCTTTGCCTGATAGGTGCTTACGATTCTTTCCAATGTAGTAGTCCAGACAACTCACTCAGGAAGGGTTGTGGTTAAGTTAAAGCTCTGCACTGTTAGCTCTGAAGTAGTGGCCTTGACAGCACAGTAGATCATGTCTGATGTAAACATGTTTGCTGCTGCAGTCATTCTCTTAAAACATGTTCAAAGAGGGGTGAATAAGCATAAAAAGCAGCTGTTCACTGGACAGAACATGCTGAAGTAACTGAGAAAACAAAAGGCAGCATGCAAACAATCACCAAGACGTGTGGATGTAATATGGTGCAAATTAGGTTTTACACTGAGAACAGTTAGGATCATGTCTGGATCTGACTGCAAAACATCTACAACCTGATAAAGTGATGTCCCTTCAGATACATACAGTGGTAAAACCTGCCCTATGACATACTGTGTAAACCTTCACAGAGCAAAAGGATGGTTAAGAAAGACTGGAAATTTGAGAAGTGTGAGAGAAAAATGCATAAAATGTGCACTACAATGAGTAAATAATTGTAGTGCGTTGTAGTGTGTTGATCAGTGCTACGTGTTGATCTATCTGTGGTTTATGTTTTAATGTAGTATTAAAATCACCGTTGCTGTTTTCTGCTGACATATACCGTTAATGTCAACTCATTTTCTGCTGCTGCTTCACAGTAGAAGTATTCCACTGATAAATAACTAGGGGGACTTATTGTGAGGCTGCTACGACTTCTTATTGGTAGCCTCACTAACATCCCGTCTCTAGACAAAATCAGTTTGGCCCAGACTGAAGTATCTCAACTTTTGCCATGAAATTTGGTTAAGACATTGATGGTGCCCGGAGAATAAATTCTGAGTTTGGTTGATACAATAAACACACCTGTAATACCACCAAAAGTTTTCGTTGCCTTGTACTTGTACATGTGTAATGACAATAAAGTTGAATCTAATCTAATCTAAAAAGGGCAAAGTCTAAAAATCAGGTGAAATAGCATCACAAGAAGACGGATCAGCACAAAATGTAAAGTTTCTAGTGGAAGTTCTTTGCATTTTGGATGGATTATCATTATTTACACACAAAGAAGCCCCTGTAAGGATGATTTGTAATAACCTTGGGAGATCCCATAATTTTTTATCACATTCCCTAATTTGTTTTTGTCCAGTACTTTGGTTTATGACCAGATCCTTTTAAAAATAACATAATGCCTCAGCTGTACTTTGTGTGTAGCACTAATTAGCATGGGAACATGTTTAAATAAGGACATTATAAGTGAAGAAGAGTGTGTTAGCAGTTCATGCTTGGGTTGCTTGAATCCTTGTTAGACCTAGTAATTTGACAGTTTCTGCAAAAACACAGCAACACACTTGAAGAGTCCAAGGCTTTTGGATAACTTTCAGAGACACATGGTTCACAAGACTACAGACACATTGTTAAAGTAATTTGATCTGTGAAGATTAAATTCTGTCTGCAAGGAAAGCATCTATGTGCACGCCAATACTAAAGCATGTTGTTTAACGTGTCAGATCTGATCATGACCATGAAAGATGTAGATACACACAATTTACAAAAAGATCCATCATAGAGTGAATGAAGTCTGTTATAAACTGAAGAAATGCTCGAGAGACATCCTGACAGACACAGACACTAAAACACTATCATTTCAAAGCTTCAACCAGACTTTGGACAAAACCCACCGGTATGTTTCCTGCAGTGTGACATTCAGTCTTCTTGTTGCTGATGGACAAGAGACGAACACAAGTAAACACATGAAAACACATCGTCACAGTAGACAGTTGGCACGATCTGGCGGCGCTTAGAACACACTTATTTGTTTAGTCTTTTTGTTATAGCTCTGTGTTTTTGTTGTTTATTTGAAACATATTACACTGCCAAATGAGAAACAGAGAAGAAAGATGTTTCTGTCTGCTCGCTCCGCTTTCACACTTGTCTTCTTCAGTGTTTCTCTGCCTACTGCCGTGTTCAGCGTCTCAATATGTATGGTTGTTCTTGTTGGAATAGTTGAAACCATATGAAATTTGAATTTATCCACATGCACCATAGCAGCTCACTGGCAAACACATCAGCACTGTGGAATCTGTGTTATTTCAGTTATGAAATAATTAGGTGTTCAATGGAGAACAGCTTCATGGCTTTAGCTCACTTTTGTTCCATGTGGATCTAGATACTAAAAATCTTTGTAGCTGAGCAGGTATGCTGTTGACGTCTATGTAAGTGTGACACACAAAGCTCAGTAATCCCTCAAACAAGGAAAAGCAGAAGCACATGCCGGAGGCATAATGTCTGTTCACTTCACTGCTTCAGCGCTGGATGGGATTTCTGACTTTCCCTCATTTCAAACTGCTGCTTTCCTTCTGCCCTTTTTTCACAGTGAATGTTTTACTTCTGGTTCTGCTGCTTTGTTAACCTACTTAATGTTTTGTAAAGGTTAGATAATTTAGTAATTAAGAACCGCTCTGTGCCTTCTCACTGCAGAGCCCAGTGAGACCGTGGCACTTCTCTGCGTGCATGAGTGTAAGGGTGTGTGTGTGAGTGTGTGAGAGCAAGTGAGCGCCAGCGCTCCCACATGGCCTCCATGCAGGACGGGCTGAACTTCACGGCTCCTCCCTACGGCAAGGTCCTGCTGCTGGGTGCTATCGCTGCTGCCTCAGCCTTTGTTGTTACGATCCTCATCGTGGTGCTCTGCGTGGGCTGCCAGAGGTGAGAGCAGGCACATACGATCACACAGATACACATGTACAGACCCGGGATGCTTATTTACATATGTAGGACAGTTACACTCATTAGTGGTAGAAGACGTATTCAGATCCTTCTAAAAAGAAACTGAAAAGCAAAGTCTGCTGCACAGTTTTATCTAGTTTTTTTGGGGGACTTTTATTGTGAAAGATTAATTTTACCTCTTTCAAAGTAGATATAGCAATTGACTAATTACTAGCAACTCAGACATGTAAAATGTGACAAAGGGCCCCAATTAGAGATACATTTTTCATAAAAACTAGAAGAACTGGTTTTGCTTTGCTTTACAAATAATTGTATTTTATGGAACTATCATATTATTTATGTGTAAAATATCAATTTGAAATGTAGCTATAGCTGTAAAATAAATGTTGTGGAGTTTAAAGTACGACAAAATTGTACTTGAGTAGATGTACTTAGTTACTCTCCACCACTGGCACGCACATAGCCAATGTACTCTGTCAAAAATGCACAGTCATAAGATGGCTCAGCCACACGCGCACAGTGACTCAGACACAAATTCTGCACACACACACACACACACACACACTCACAGTCATGCATCATTGTACTCAATTGTGTCAACCTGTATGACAGAGCGGTTGTGTTTACCACAGGAAGGGGAAGACACACAATGTCCCCGGCGAAGGTGGAAAACACCGTCTCATGGACATGGTAGGTATCATTCAAGACACTGCTTGACATTTTGTTTGTGTTTCAGCAGAGGTAGCTGAAGCAACACGATTCACCGGGGAACAATATCATTCTGAGGACACCTCTTCAGTCTCAATTAGTGTTTAACTAGTGTTTACCCCCCCCCCCCATATGTGTGTATGTGTGTTGCCAGGGTATACTCAAGCAGTCGAAGCTGCGGTCCATCAGTAAATCAGACACTGAGATGAACAAGATGAACTGCAATGGCAAAAGTGAGTGAATCCTTCGCATACAAACCCTGACCTGGGTTTTCTGTCTACAATACCTTGTTGTTGTGACGTGAAAATCTTTGTATCTAGTAAATGTTAATTTTTCTGTAATTAAACAGCCTTGTTTTTTATACCTCCATGACAAAGCAATTTTGGAATCACTGAAGAGTTTTTTTTTCTGAGCTGCAAGTGTTGGAACCTTTTTCTCGACCAGCCTGTAATCTTTCAGCTGATTTTAACACGTGAAAATCACAAACAGTGGACATACAAGGTACTCACCCGAGAATATTTCATGCACAGTACTGTGCATTTAGCAGAGCAGAATGTAACAATTATCTTACTGTGGCATGTTCTGATTTAGCTTCATCCTCCTTAATTAATGGCAGGCTAAAGAAACAGTAAAGAAACGTTCGCAGTATCTGATCCGTACCTAAATTTGAATACAAAATATCAGCTACATTTTTAGGGCGTTTTTCGATCAGAGATTTACCCTAAAATAGAATCCACAGTTACATTTACAACTCAGCCTCTTCCACTCGACTGTTCAGTCTTGATTTCTGAACACATTTATCTCTCTCTCAAAGACAGAAATCACAGAGCCAAGACAAATCCTGGAGCTCCATCACTGACAGTCAACAGGGAACTGCGTTTGTGGGCACTGTGACAGTAGCCTGAGAGGGTTTGAAGAAATCTAGCATATGTCCTGCTTCATACTTGTCCTGCTTTCACTTCAGGGGAATGAAGCCAATTTGGATGCATGATCGCAAATATCTACGTCAGTTCCCAGTTTACTGTCAGCTCCAGATTTTCTCTTAACAGTGAGAGATTTATTCATGTTCAGAAATGCTCGGTGTGCAGTCCAGTACAAGAGGAATAAACGTGTGTGGATTCTGCTTTATGGCGGGCTCTGCGGACAGTAATAGCAGCCTGTATGTGCCTTGCAGAGGCATCTAAAAAGAAACGTCCAACCAGCATGGACCTTCTGCTGCTGTCCAGCCGCCGGTCTAACTCTGACCTTCGTTCTCAAGGCAGGCAGCTTCCCCAGATCCCCTCTGGGACTGGGGAGGACGGAGAGCACACTTATTCTGAAGTGGGGCGACGCTCCTCCGCCACGCGTACTGACGATGCCCTCTACGCCATGGTAGGCAGAGCTGGGCAGACGGACACTCCGGCCCCTCCAGCCGTTCCCGCCAACACCCCAGCGCCCCCGGACCCAGACGGGGATGTGGAAGGAGGGCTGCCAGAACCCGAGGCCCAGGTCATGTCACCTCCTCACCCTCCGGAGACGGCAGAGTATGCCTGCGTCAGAAAGCTGAGGAAGGCCGACAAAGCTCCCCAGAAGAGGGACAGTGGGACGGACATGGGGGAGCCGCCGGCGCCGCCTCCACGACACGCCCCACCGTCACATCCTGCCCCTCCTCCGCCACACCCTCACAGCACAAAGTTGCCCCGTAGAAACGTGGAGGCCTTTAACGTCCCATCATTCCCAAAGGTTGGTAGAGTCAAATGTTTGTAAGGAACAGTTTGGGATATAATACATACTTGTGTTCTTCCTGAGAGGTAGATGAGAAGAGGGATGTGTGTGTGTGCTAAATATGAAGTAAGACCCACCAGGTGATTAGCTTAGTGTAAGAGAGAAACAGTTCGCCTGGATCCAAAGGTTTTAAAAAAAACACCTGCTGGTTATCTCAGAGCTTTAGGGAAACTCCAGGAAGTCAGTACACCCGGACTGAAATAATCCCACCACAAATATCCATAAAATTATAATGTTTTCACACTTCAGTTCTAATGTAGATGTTAATGTGAAAAAAATGAAATGTGATGTATTACTTAGTGACACTGGTAGGCAGGTTTTCTTAACTGTGAAACAAGCCTGCCTAGCTGTTTTTCCAGCTCCATATTTAATGTTAAAATATCAGTCTTCTCATCTAACTCTTGGCGAAAAGCGAGAAAGTGTATTTCCCAAAACGATGAAATATTTGTGAAGTATGTACAAAACTGGTCATGTCTAGGGTGAAGTCAAGGCAGCAGTGGATCTGCACGGTTGTAATTGTGCTAGGATGGCAGTTTTCCTTGCACTTGGCTACATCACGCACGGTGTTCTGATATGTTAGCACTTCTGTAGAAATTTCTTTGAAGTTCAGGCAGTGAGTGGGGTTTATTTGTGGAAGAGTTCTCTGTGATAGTGGGGTATTTATGCTCTCAGCACTGTCACCTCCATATGTTCGCAGCAGCAGGAGTGTAGTCAGACTGTCTGCTTTCGCTGTGGATATAAGGCTTTGTGCTCCCCTCCAGGTGACAGTTGGAGCCCATTTGCTGCCCTGTGTGAGGTCAGCAAGGTTACGCTATCTGCTGTGACCCGAGTTCAGTAACACACACAGTTTACAGGCTTACATGTGTACGCAGTCTGCTCGCTGTGGCTGTTCACCACACACTTCCTTGTGGATGACGCAACATGTTGAAATGAAGTCATCCAGAATGTAATCACATGGCTTCTCACGTTGAAAGCTCCACCTTCCAGGGAAAATCTTTTAGCACGGTATAAAATCCATCAAGTGCATGTCTAATGCCAGTTCTGTGCTGTGACACAAAAAAGTTTTTATATGGACATATGACCAGCTCTGCCTCAAATGTAATTTGTTGTTGTGTTCACAGGAAGTGATGTTTATGGGCAACGGAGAGCAGTACATCTGGAAGCCTCCAGAGGATGATGACATGCTCGTGCTGCAAAATAAAGCCCTGGCTCCACTGGGTGCTCACACAGTGGAGAATATACAACCGTCTGCTACTGCGGTGAGCAAACTCCTCAGTCTGTGCATCAACCTGTCAGTTGTTTGGTACATTTGCTACATTAGTGTGTTTCTGTTTCTATTGTCACCTTCTAGCATTAATATTAGACAAAACATTTTTACACATCCATTTTCTGTATCTACATGGCCCAGTATGCATATGAATCCTTCATTGATTTAATCCAGCCTAAGTTTGTGCATCCAGTTTTTGTATTACCGTTTCATTTAAGCCACACATTTAGCTCAGTTTTTGTAATTAATTAACACTCGATGATCCACACTGTGGAGGGCGGCACGGTGGTGTAGTGGTTAGCACTGCCGCCTCACAGCTAGAAGGACCCGGGTGCCTTTATGTGTGGAGTTTGCATGTTCTCCCCGTGTCTGCGTGGGTTCTCTCCAGGTACTCCGGCTTCCTCCCACCATCCAAAG
>JAUMHL010000028.1:20895839-20915094 GCA_032362345.1 Sandelia bainsii | reverse complement strand
CAGGGTGTACCCCGCCTCTCGCCCGATGACAGCTGGGATAGGCTCCAGCACCACCCGTGACCCTTACGAGGACAAGCAGTTAAGAAAATGGATGGATGGATTTACTGGGGAGGAAAAACTAAGGCTGAACAATTAAATTGTTAAACTACAAGTCAGAAACTTTTACGGAAATGTCTGGATTTACGGTTCATATTGTATACACACTTCAGCTTGACAGATATATTTGAAAACCTTTGATCTTCACTATAATTTTAAATAATTGATGTGGGTTTGAATAAGGCTTAGATCCACAAATTTGAACTTGAGGACTTGCCTGAGGATCAGCGCAGGTGATGTTTAGGGAAATTATTCATAGACTTTGGTACTGAGAATTAGATGAGAGGAGTGATACCAGTCTCCAGTCTCTCTGTTAGAATGTGAAGCTACAGTCAGCAGCTAGTTAGTTTAGCTTAGGATAAAGACGGGAAAATAAGGCAACAGCTCGACTGGCTTTGTCCAAAGGAAGCACATGATTTTTGGTGACTCCATGATGCAAAAATATATGATATGAGAGTGGACTCATTGTCTAACTCTCAACAACAGAATTAATGTGTTTTTCCCCAAATGTCTCAACATTGTGTTTTTTGGCTGCAGGTGGCTGAGATGTACTCAAAGGTGTGTAAACCAGGAAAGAAGAAGAGAGCTGTGCCAGGGTCTCCCCCTGCTAATCCTGGCTTCCGGACCTTGGGTCGTGGAGACCGGGACCGAGACCGGGACGGGGGGTTTAGTGTAGTGGTCAAACCCCAGACCTGGGCCCCTCAAGAGGGCAAAGCAGTAGGAGGGCCCCTAGACGACCACTGCTATGAGTCCATCGGGACAGAGGAGTGGGATCCGGCCTATGAGAACGTGGAAGGTGGAGGCGGCTGGAAGCGAGAGAGGCCCCCCAACACATGTGCCACCCTGCGGCCAAGGAGGAAGAAAGCCCAGCAGCCCTTACAACAGCAACAGCCCCCTCCACCACCGCCAACGCAGCAGACCCCCAAGTTACAGCACCTGCCTGCCAAAGCCCTGCTGTTACCAGGGGAAAACCTGTATGAGAGCATTGGCGACTTGAAGCAGGGCTCTACCACCTCTAGCACCACCACCATCTTCACTTTCAATGACGGCATGGAGATGTATGTAACAGGGCTCTGAGTCGGCGGCTGCACTGTGACCCCCTATCCTTCCAACACAAGGAGCTGAGCTAACACCACACGGAGTGACGGCTGAGCCCCTGTCATGCTCACCCACACATACTGTTTACATTCAAGTCATAACATCATGCCTTTCACAGGCTCCAGAGGCCTTGGGGCATAACGTTGATCTGTTATGACCTGGGCTGAATACAAAGTCCGATCTATAAACCTTACAAGGAATCCAAAGGTAGTGAATAACAAGTGAGCACAAGACCATTGCAGAGCAATCTGTAGATAAGAGTAGCACTTCTATTTTACTGATACACGTGCAAAGCACAATAAAGAAAAAAGCCTAAATTCTTCCTCAATTGTTGCAGGTAAAAATAGTCATTTATCTGGTCCTAGAAGGACAGCTATTTGGGGAAAATGGCACAGCATTGTGTGAAATCTTTTGGTAGCACTTAGTCATGAACAGGCCTTCCCTGTAGTTGGTCAAAATGTGATTCAGGACAGAATTTAAATGATATAAAGGAATGGATTACTAATCAAAACACTTGAAAGCTCAGGGACCAAGTGAATCAATTATGAGAGTATTAAAACATAAAATTGCACACATTTTGCATTCCTCCTAAAAGCCTCGACTAATTTAGACCATTTTCATATTTAAAAAACCGACCAGGTATTTCCCTGTCATGTTTTGTTTCATCTTCCATGGACTGAACACTGTCTCCACTGCCGTCTGTAAATGAAATGTTTTACTTTGTTGATCCCGTTTCTGCACTTTGCCTGCTACAAGTTGCATGCTAAAAAAGTGATAAAAATGAACAAAAAATCAAGCTCTGTCATGTGGTACCTCTATATGAATGTTTTTCTTTTCTATTGTCGTTAGCTGTTTTTTTTTTTTCTTTTAGTGTGTTGCTTTATTTCTCTGTAGAGCACAAAGCCAGTTAGATGAAGGATGCCTTTGGCTCAGTGGGACTCAGCACTGGACTGCAGCAGAGAGGAGCGTTAATTTTGTCTCCTCCTGTGCCTGTGACACACACACACACACACACAAACACAGTAAAGATGAAACAAGAGTAAAGAGAGCTGCTTGAGTCCTAAAGGTGGAGACAGTCCACTCTACCCTCTCCTCCCCAAAACCTCCACCCCCAGCACCCCAACCTTTTCTGCTCAGTCCTCACTCATATCTGTGGACTGTTCATCTACAGCAGAACTGATATGTACTAGCAAATGTCATGTCTCATCATCACTCCATCAGTGAACACTCTCTCATCTCTCTGTTATCAGTGTTAAAAATATTAGAAATGACAAAAATGTGAAGCAAAGGGTTCGCCAAGCAGCAGAGCATCACCACGAGGATGAAACACACAAAATTACATCCAAAATCCTGGACGATAACGATGAGTTCATTTGACCAAATATCCCCAGCAAACAATGTGATTATACTGTATGTTGATGCAATGTGTATGTACATTACAAAAGAGAAAGAATAATAAATATATCATCAGTGTCAAGAAATCTATCTTTTTCTATTATGTTTAATTATGTTTTGGAATGACTTATCTTGTGACACAAACTGCGAAACAGCTGCAATGTAAATTTCAGTGTATTCTGTTTGTTGTTTTTGAAGCCATGAAGCTACGGTGTGTTCTTGGAAAAGCCCAGCTAAGTTAAATGTGGCAGCTAATGTTGTGTGTTTGCTATTCAGACTACAGGGTCTTGTACTCAAAAGCGTGTAATTAAGTGCTAAGTGCAAAAGATTGTAATGTTTTATATTAAGATTACTATTCATGAAATGTCAGTCAAGTTTATACTTTTGTAATAAAGTGGCACTTTAAAAAAAATATGTTTTATCTCATAGTCTCAGTTCTTAAAATGAAAAAGAAGGCTGAATTTCAAAAGTGATGGCCTAAATATCGCCAAGAGTTCGCTCTGACATCTACTACAGAAGGATCAAATAATCTTTTTATATTTAAACCTTTTGTTCTGATCTCAAAAGCTGCCTGTAGGTTCATGTCTTCAGTCCTGTCAAAGCAAAGAAAACTCTACTTATATACTACTAATCTCAGACAATAATTAAGAATATCACTTTAAAGTGTGTAATTGTAATATAGTTTCATGTATTATTTTAAATCTGAAGCTGCTTGTTTCTTCTGCTGCCCCTTGCTACTTTTGTGTACAACCCTAAAACCTTGTAGGCATGTGTATGTGCATGTGTGTGACTGAGTAGCCTTCCCATGTTTTTTTTTATCTGTGCGCACGTGCACATGTGCCAGAGTAGTGGGGTCTGCGTCTGAGTAGCTGTGAAGGGGGGGAAAGGGAAAAAAAAAATAGGTCACCCCTTAAAACAAAAAGCTTGCAGTCAACATTGCAACCGTCTGCTGAATTTTCATTGGCGGGCTTGTCTCCATGGTAACAGGCTAACCTTGAGGCAGTAGTCACATGGGCGGGCGAGTCTTCTGCTGTCTTGGAGAATACAGCGTGCGTCGTATGACATCCGTAATCACAGTGTCACCCGTTCGGCAAGAAGCTATCGCACACACACAGAAAATAGTCCAAAACAAACGTGTAGGAGCAGGAGATACTGTAGGTGTGAAGATGATACAACATTCACACCTTATGTGATGTGTTGATCTCACTGTGTGGGGCATGAATGACTGAATAAATACATGAATGAGAATGTCAAGATTCACTGAAGGCACATGACAGTGATAAGACACAGGATCTGTGAGACAAAAGAGATAATACTGAGCATAAGGTCACTAACTGGCTGGGGAACCATATTACCAAGCAGGAATCACGAGGCGTGCTAAGAGCAAGTGTGAACACAAGAGAGAGGGAAAACTGTGAGGCTGGAGGTTTTTACTGCTCAATTTGTAACCCTGAAGTGGCATTAACATGATCATCTTACACATCTATAAGCATTCACACACTGCATTCTGTATCACATCGCTCACTAAAACCATAAATTACAAGGATGCTTCAATCTCTACAAACCAGTCATTCATGACATCAAATCAGCATATTTTAACCTGTGTAATGGCAGTGAGTCTCTATGCATTTTTCTGTATTGTAAAGAGACACAGATTTCTCACAGGGACACACTATAAATCACACAGAGAGAAGCTAAATATGAGCTATACTGACCCCTGCAGGTTTTAAAGTGCACTGAGGAGGGGAGCCAGTCGGCCTGTGCCTGAACCCTGAGAGTGAGAAAGGTGTGGAAAACATTCAAAAGTGACTTCACGCAGAAGACCTGATTCACACACCAAGATCTATATAATGAACACATTGTTTTCCAGTATGAGTAGAAAGAGGCAGCAATGATTAAAAGCTAAATCTCTAAGATGGGTTTTCATACACTGAATTTAAGATTTGCAACGTACTAAGCAGCCTTGTTCACATATTCCTTTCACTCATATACATTTATGTTAATATACATTTTCTGATAAATACATTTAGTTGAACGCATTAGTATATTAAAAAAGTCTTCAGAGCAGCGTAAAGTAGGAGTGAGCTTTATCAACAGGAAATATTTTAGCTGGTTGCCCCAACTATTGATAAATTCAGTCTTAACCTAGTTATAATTCAGTCTGAGACTCTCATGTATTGTGTTAGCATTATGTTCAAGTCAAAGACCTAACCATCAAGTTAAAAAAACCCTGATATCCAGCATTCATCCATGACAAAAATGGATTTAATAACACTTTGAGAGCCTACCACTTCAACTATATCCATAATTCTCAAAGACTCGTCTAAACATCAGGACAAAAACATCTCACCTGATGCACAAAAAAAATAATTATACCCAAATAGAGTCAGTCTAAATCGAAAGATCACAAATCTTTGTGATGTGTAGTATGTGAACCAAAATCAGATCTCATTTTTTGCTGTTAATTATGAACCGCACATATTTCTCTTTGTATGAACATATACAACGTCATTTAAAAAGGATTGGCACTTAAGTTCAACATACTGACTGACTTGTTATTTGAATTGTTATTTTTCTTTTAGACGTGCTAGAAGCATGGCTTTATGTACGTCAGCTTCACCTGATGGTTCATTGGTTGGTCAGGTTGACATGGATTTATTTGTGCAGATGTTCATTTTTCCCTGTATACACAGGGATGTACATACATATACAGTATGTTTCTCCAATACTTTGGTTTATGACTTGGTTTATGACCAAATACCTGAAAAATGTATTCCATCTGTCTCAGCAGTACCTTGTTTTTAGTGCTAATTAGCTAATGCTAAGATAAATATCCATATATATATATTATGAACACAATAGCGTGTTGATGTAAAGGCTTAGCTCAAAGCACACAAAGAGTGTCACAAAGCTGCTAGTATGGCTGTAGATGCTACAGTGACTACCTGTTCACGCTGCTAACTGGATGGTGTGACAGATACAATTCACACAACACTGAAGTCCTTACTACTCAAGATTAGATTGGGTTTAAATGGTGCATCGCAATTTAGTTAATTAGTTTGAAACTAGCCAAGAACTGGATTTACAAATGGCTGGTGCAACCTTGTCCTGAATAAAATGATTTAGTATGTTATAATCTTCTTGTTGCTTTATTGCACAAAGGTAATGGCACTGATTCACCCCCGAGCATGAAAATATTTGTGATAAACACACTCAGAAGTAAACAGGACAAAGGAAGTTGTAAAAGAGTAGAAGTGTTTGTGTGCAGAACACAAAAACTGAATGGGACAGCTATTTCCTGATCTGTGGCAGAAGAGGATGCACAATAACAGAAGTTTTCAAGTAGTGTTTGCATTTTCTCTCTCAGAAGCTCACAGCTGTGTCAGTATGACGTCTGTTCCTGGTCCTCCTCATCACTCCAGCTGTCGCACCCGTCTGTCCCAAAGTAGCGGTCTCCAAAGTCCCCTGAAAATGCACAACAGCGGTTGGAAGATTAGGAAAATTAGAGCTTTGTGATGGTTCTAATATAAAATTATGACTTTTGTTAATGAAACACAATTAATTGGTGTGAAATATATTGAATATTAATCTTAATCTTTGCAGGTAGTATTTGATTATGTAATTTTAGGTAATGAATTACGTTAAAAGACACCAGATCGGTCTATCTGATCAGCATTTTGTGTAATTTAGTTAAAGTGATGATCGAGCGGAGCGCTCGCTTCAAATCTATAGTGACACAAGCATGAAATTAGAATGTGCTGGGACATGAAATGAAATCTATCAGCAAACACAGATGTTTATTATGTTTTATCCACTGCACAGACCGCGGACATATTTATTTCCTGCATAAAACTAAAATGCACCAAACTAAAACCATTCACATTGAAGACACAGCTGAAAACGACCTATAAATCCACGCTCTGTTATAGTATGTCACCTGTTCAGAGAAGTTTGAGAGACTTAAAACAGGCATAAAAGCTCTACTTTGAAAAAAATACCTTTATGCAGTACAATAAGAATGAGTGTATAGCATTTATTAGCTTACCAATACCAGGAATTACATGTAAATCATCGTCCAGACTCTTGTCCACAGCAGTGGTGATGATTTTCACCTTTGGGAAGGCGTAGGCCACAGAATGAACACCAAGCTCTGCCATCAGCAGTGACACCAACATGATCTTATCCTCTTGCACCTCGTGATCCTGTTCAGCCACACACAGCACGTCAACAACTGCCAACGTCTGCTTTATCATTATCATAAGGACATCATGAGGAATTATTTGACATTTTGCTTTGCGGAAAAGGTGCTAATCTAACCTCTCAAAAATCAACAACCACACAGATGAGTAATAAAACACATGACTGACCAACAGAACAGAGGTCCTATTGTTGTCAAATGATGTTAATGTCCACCCACCAGTAGGACTCGTACTGCCATCATGGCAGCAGCACCAGTGGAGACAGTGCTGTCCATTAGGATGACATGATCTTCACTGATGTCTTTGGGCAGACGCAGGTAATGCAGCTGACGAGGCCCAAAGGGAGGAGACAGGTTACCATGGTTACAAAAGCAGGAAGGGTAGTTACCACGGAGACACACATAATGTGGAAGAATAAAAATAAAAAAAACACAAGAAAACTATCAAAACATTTTCAGATTTGTTTGATGTGATTTTGAGACGTAATCAATTCCAAAAATATAGCAAAGATAATCATCCTGAGAATAATACGGAGCAAATTTGGTACTAAATCATTCATTTTCTCAACCTCTGGTTCGCCTGAATCGAGATTGGTCTGGATGAGAATCTTGCCAATGCGGACGTCCTTGCATACGGCCCTCAGGGCAGGCTCCATGGTCTCTCCTGCTCGCAGAATCGACACACCGGTGATCTGTTGAGACAGGGCAGCGGAGCAAGCGTGATGACAGAAACCCTGAGGACACACTCAACAGGAAGTTGAAAAGACCTTGCAAAAGAAGAGCATCACTCACCCCCTTCCCGTTGTAACTGCGGCCCTCATACTCATGTCCCTGTGGAGTCTGAACTACACAAGGCTGTTAAAATACAGAAAAGAGTTTGTTTTATAAAGATCCACTATGCCTATATATGCTGACACAAAAATCTGCCTGCTGCACACAACAACCAAAACAATGAGTTGAAAGATGCTCTAAGCTGAGGGAAACTATGGTGCAGTAATTCTCTGTGGGTTTGTCACTACAAGTGAATGATTTCACACAAGAAGTCATGTTTACTTCCTTTTTAAGCAGTTAAAGTACCTGAGATGGTAGAAATGTCAGCGCATGTTCTATGAGAAGCCGCATTAATCTCTTTGAGTAGAAGATAAACTTGTCTCGACTGGTTTCTTTGTTCCTACAGAAGAGAAAGTGTTATAAAACTCATCCTGTATGCACTGTGACAAAGTACAAAGCTGTACACGAGCACAGGTCAGTACCTGATGATGGTGTGAAGGCCTCTGACCTGCGGTGTACTCTCCAACACACTGAGCGTCTGGGGCAGTGGCTGGGTCTGCTGCGCAGAGGCCAGGAGCGCTCTGAGACAAAGGACAGATGTTCAAATTAAAGGCTATTATTCTGCTACGCTGTTGGAGAAATGACAAGGTCTGGCTTTAAGAGAGGTCACTAAACACATGTAGACAGACCAGAGACACTGTGATGGTTCAGAATGTAAAAAGCATTGATACAAAATCTCTGATAACAAGAGGACCAAAGTCACAGAAGGTGAAGTTAAAATATGTATCATCATACCTGACACTGAGCTCACGCTGCATAAGATACGGTGAGAGAAAGGGAAACAGGGTAAAAAATGCATAAAGTGAGAAAAAAAAGATCAAAAAGGATCAAATAAGAGACTATTAGTTTCCAGCTTGTCCAGTCTGTGTGTGTTCATGGAAATAAAGGAATATGTCGCCCAGTGACACAGTGTGGGTCACCAACGTGAAGGGCTGGCCTCCGATAGCCAGTAACAGTTTGGATCCAGTTTCAGTTTGGTAAAATATTTGAATTTGATCACAAATCCCTTAATGAATCTTTCAACCACAGTCTCTCTTAGATAGTTTTGCTTCTTTTCAACACTGAAGTGTCTGCAAACATTAAAAACTGGTGACTGAACATGGTGGACCAGCCTAACTGAAATGTTCCAGAGGGTAGATACACTTCAATGAAGTCAATCAAACAACTGTGAAATGTCTTTTCTGTAGAATGATAATCAAGGCATGGAGGGAACGACAAGTCCCTTGCTTAAATATTTATTAGAAGTGCTCAAGTAAGAACTTGTGGCATTTTTGATAACTTTTTTGAAAAAGACGACTACTCCGAGCCTAGTAAGATTTGGAAACCTGAAGCAGGGCAACAATGAGTTTGCCTTCAGTTAGGCATTATACATGCAGAAAAAATGGTGATCTGTTTGGTTGATTTCTGCTAAAAAGTAAAACTATATTATTTTCTCTTTGTTACTTTTACTTTAGGCTTTACGTCTTGTAGACGCAAATGCAGCAGAAGGAAAAATTATTCAGGACAAACTTAATGAATGTCACAGAGCAGAGCAGGGACAAAAAGTGTGGTGAAAGCCCGACATTCTTTCAGCAAAGTAAAATGTTTAGGTATGATACTGAGTAACATGAAATCAGGACATAATTTTTTAAACATCTTCAGTCCCCAACAAACAAACCATATAGAAAGATTTGATAAGAGATTCAAAAGGATTTCAATTCAATACAGAATTCCGAACTGGATTCGAACATCATCCCTACTCAATCATTTCTAAGTGTTTTTGGACAATGCACAAAGAAACAAACCTAAGCTATGCAGGAACTACCTGTTAGCAGGATAAATGAATTGATGGTTTTGGTCTTTAGGTGTCTTTAGACAACATAGGAAATGTGGATCCCCACACTTGTACGTTTTTTCAACATAGGAAACTGACTGAGAAGCTAGCAGACTATTGTAAATCCAGTTATAGTTTTTGAACACACGGTGGTGCCATCCTCTAATGTCCAATCTGTGTTTGGGCTACTCACCTCCTCCAGCTGGCTATGAACATGTTGGACTATCAGATTGATGGCCACCATATTCCCACCACCTTGGGGGGAAAAACAAGAGAAAAGCTGTAGATGTTGTTGTTTTGCAGGGAAGTAATAGAAATGTCACAAAGTGAAAGTCTGACGGTGTCACCTCTTGGCACAACAATATCGGCAAGCCTCTTGGCTGGTTCAATGTACTGCTCGAAGGCTGGCTTCACAAACTTATTGTACTGCTTGATGACACCTTCAATGTCCCGTCCACGCTCTGTGAAGTCCCTGCGGAGCCGGCGGACCAGCCGTATGTCTGAGTCTGTGTCCACAAAGATTTTCATATCCAGGAGCTGCAGGTAGGAAGAGCAAACACCCTTGAACGGTTCAATAATGTTCACTTCAACAAAGCAGCTGCTCAAACAACAATAGCTGGTGATGATTACTTCACTTCACTTGGGAATTCTTCAAAAAGAAGAAAAAACAGAAAAGCCTTACCTGAAGAAGCTGTTTGTCCGCAAAAGACATAATTCCTTCAAATATGATCACACTGGCACCATACACATTTTTCTGTATAGGGAGGAGGGAAAACAAAGAGTCTTCAAAGCAGAAAGCTGCTTCATGTAAAGTCAGTTTCGCTTTCTTAAGATTAAAGCTGCAGAAATTATTATTTTTAAATAACATTTCACATAAGTCTATAATATGTTTTCAACTCTGAAAAATTAGCCCAAAGAAAAACTAAATGCAGCTATTTAATCAATGCTGTTCTCCTTCCTTCATTCCAAACTTCACAGATGCATATTTGACCTTTACACAGTTAAAACAATCACCGAGGAGTTTTCTGTAGAAACAAAGCTACTTTCTTGTGATTAAACTAAACTCACCCAGTCTTTCTGTCGCCCGTGTGTGGTGAAGTCATACACGGGGATCTTCACACTCTTGCCTTGCTTCAACTTCCTGAGGGTGGCAACAAGCAACTCAAAGTCAAAAGCAGCGGGATGATCAAAGTTGTAGTCGTTACTTGCTGCCAGGGCCTGTTCCTCAGGAGATAAAACCTGTAAAACACAGCAGATTAATGTTCAGACTGACACAGTGTTCCTGATAAGACATGACTGAAGATTGTTAACAGTAGTTTGACATTTTGGGGAACACATTCATTCACTTTGTTGCCCAGTTAGATGACAAGATCAATACCGTTCTCACATCTGTGCCTTAACTATGGAGCTACAGCAGAGACTTTCATTTACTCCAACACTGTGGCCCTTTTCCTCTCCATCCAGTCATGTCACCCAGTATGGATGTTACTGTGCTCAGTAGTTATTAAATAGGTACAACATACCAGCAAATACAACATCACAACAACATCATCCACAAACATGGAAACACATACAGGTAGACTATAACCATATTAAACTTTGTTAAAGCAAAGGTCAAAGAGTCTGTCTTTCTTATGTTTCATGGTTTATGTTTTGTAAACTTTATCTTTAACTTTTAATTACATTTTATTATACCACAGCCAGGTAAAACACAGATAACTGCCTTATTACATAATATCAAAATGCCATAAACATTTATGGAGCCAAATACTTCAGCTCATAAACAAACTTGATTGTAGTCTGCCGACAATACACTGTACAGTATAAATAATAGTGTGGTGAGTTTTTCCCCTTTCAGATGAATGCACATTAGAGGTCAAATTTTGTCCTCTGTAATGGACAAGAGTTTCATAGCTTCATCTCACAGCTTCAATAATAAAAATAAAAAAAAGGTCTACAAGAATAAAACCTGTTGTGGAGAAGACATCCTGGGCTTTTGAGTGATTTGTTGGGGTTCATCCACTGAAGCAGAAAGTGGCTGCCATACCAATCAGCATGTTTTATTTTTCTGGGTCTCAGTATCATCATATTTGATATTAAAGTTAAGCTTTTTTAATAGAGTCACATGTAGTTTAGTAGATATTGTTCAAGGACACAGGGGTAATTTAAAAGTCATTTATTTCTACATATCTCCTAAACACAAACATTTTATCTGCTTATACACATCTATAGGTCTATAGGTACTACTGTAACTATATTATTATATAAACTACATATGATGTATACAAAATATTCACACTGTAATTTACATGCTGTAATCTGAAGCTTTACCAGAACAGATTATTAACTCAAGACAGTGACAGCAGAATAATGATTGCTTTCTGCAATTTAAATCATCCTTTTCAGACTAAACAAAACATTAAACCCAAAGATGATCATTTCTTCCTACAACGCAGCCACAGAAAATAGCAAAAACGAAATCAATTACGACAGAAAAGAATAAAACTCACGACTCTCTCACCTTGTAGAAAGAATCCATAGACAACAGCACAACCCACGGCACATCCAGAGCCTCAGTGATCTTATTTGCCACGGTGGTCTTCCCTGAGGCGCTGCCCCCACACAACCCTGCAGATCCACACCGCATTTCAAAGGCCCATTATGTGTGTTTTTCAGAGTGTGTCTAATGTTGTCTGGTGGTATGCATGTGTGATAGCAGTAAAGCGTTTATGGGTATAATAAGACAGAACGGGACAAAAAGACTCAAAGCTCAAAGACGCAACTTGGCATGAAGTCAGGGAAAGAAACAAAAACAGGCCGAAGGAGTAAAAACATCATTGGCGAGTGTCATACCGATAACAAAGGCCTCTTTTGACTGAGCTCCATGCTCGTCATACCAGGGAGGTCGGCCAGCGGTGTAGATGGTGCGCGTGCCTGTGCGCAGCAGAGGAGGCTCAGATTTACTCAGCGAGGTAGCACTCTTTCTGCGAGGGGCCCCAGCGGGGGGCAAAAGCCGGTCCAATGAGTCCTCCCCACTCCCACTGCAAAACAGCAAGCAGCAGGGCAGGTTACAACCTGAACTCACGGAGGAGTCTCACACATGACAGAGACTGCCAGTATTGAAGAACTGCACTACTGTACTTCTTATTTAATAACAAGTACAACACAAGTACGTGAACCCATCACCAAAAGCTTAGTAAAACTGAAGTACAATTGTGGGTTGAACCACACTTCACATAAAGACAAATCTCAGAAAACAGACAGTATGATGAAGAATTGTTTGTCTGCATGAAGCTGGAAAGTTACAGAGTGATCTTCACAAGTTTAGATATTCATTAGCCTACAGTTTGACAATAGATGAAGACGACGATTTAGTTCTCCTAGATAAGCTAACTCCAGAGTAACGACTAAAGGCTTAAAGGATCAACTGGAGCTGTTAAACATCTCACGGTTGCATGGATCACAGTGTCTGTGACCGTCTAAAAAAAAAAAATCAAAAGTTGAAGATAAAGGATAGATAAAGTATTGCCACCTGATAATAATCAATCATCTACAGTAGATAAGAATTCAAAATGTTTTTAAAGGATAGATTCACATTTCTTCATGTCAGTCTTAAAACATTTCCTCTTGTCCATACAGGCCTTTGGGAAATCCCTGCAAGAGATGTTTCCTGCAGTAAGTGGGGGACCAAAATCTACAGTCATCTGTACAAAGATCTATTAAAAGGTTTATCTGAAGACAACATAAGCCTGTAATATCTTCCAAATCAGTCACTTTAACTTCATATCTTCCTGTCTTAAAGGGTTATTTTTATTACAAAATTCCCTGTTTTTGTAACTATCCTTGACTGGAAGTAAACGGGGAAACATAAAGAGGGAATTTCACACTAGAACGACTGTAACTTTGGACACCACTGTGTGTGTTGTGTAAGATTGCTGAGTTGGCTGCTGAACCTGCTGTGAGGTCAAATACAGCTGCTGTGGAATAAAACAGACCAACGATTAAATGGGCTATTTTTCTGCATCGAGTACTTTTACTGTATGAACAGTTTCCTGATAAATACAAACATCTACTTACAGTATATAACATGTCCAATGCAGTACTTTTATGTTTAATGATGTATTTTTATGGTGTGGTGTTTATCTGAGCACATCTTGCACTATTATCTGCAAGGTTCTTAAATGAGAACATGAAGGATTAGATCTCTGAGATCAAGACAAACCGTAAATGAAAAAGAGAACTTTTGCATATTGAACCAATGCAGTTTTAAATGCTTGTTGAGTAATAACACGCTACAGAGAACCGTCTTAGCAAAAATAAAGCAAAAAGAATCCCTGCAAACTAACCTAGATCCTGCACTTTCTCTGACCTTTCAACAACCCTGTCAAGAGACTTATCATGGTGCGCGCGCACACACACACACACACACACACACACACAGTGTGTATGAGAGCTTTGTGAGGGAAACGCTGGCATCTTGCCTGCACTCAGAGAAAACAACAGCACAAACAATCAGATCGTACCTGTGGTCAGACCTCAGGGACCAGCAGCCAGAGATCCTAGCTCCTGTGCAGTCCAGCAGACTCATATCTGCTTCAGATGATAACCTGCTACCTTCCAGCATGCCTGTCACCTTGACAACCTCAGCAAAACAACAGCCCTCAACAGAGTAACACTGACTGGGGCCTTAAATGTCTGCAAATCACAGCCCTGTGTAAGCTGTCACTTCATCACTTCACCCCTCTGTATCCCCGGAGCCTCAACAATCTAAACAAATGTCTCCATGCTACTGTCCATGTGTCCTCTGTTCTCTCTGACCGTGTGTGAGACAGACACTAAGAGGATCACTGTAACACTGACAGCAAAGACCTGCTTGGCTGGTATTAATAGAGGCACCTGTAAAAAACAACAACAAGAGGACAGAACACAGACAGTCTTCTTTTGGAAACGCAGATGAGGAGAGGATAATCTCATTCAGGGATTTTGTGGAATGAGTGTATTTTTAAAAAATAACTTATTGTAAATACCTAGGTTTTATATTTTGAAGCTAATTCAACTCACATCTCAGTTTTACTGTCAGAACTTATAAACAAGAGTTGTTCTAACCTGAAGTCATTTAACTTGTTCTTTCTGTAGTCTCAAATATAACCTTGACTTAACTTTTATTTTGACAATCAGCCATCAGACAATATTTTCAGTTGCTGACATTCTGTACATTTACCCTTAATTTGACAGATTTGTTATCTATGTTATGGGTTTATTATGGCTTTAAAGTAAAAATAAAAGCTTGACAAAAAACATTTTCGTAGCACTTTTCTCTTCTTTTATTTTTACTTGCTTGTTTTATTGACCTGTTTCTTTAATCCCTGCTTCAGTCAACCTCAGGACTGTGGATCACTTTGTAGAAGCTAACGAGGATCCAACTCAAGGGGGAAAAAGGGTTATTATGCTTTATTTTAAGCAGAAGAGTATTTAAATATGTTTTTTAAGGTTGCAATCCAAATAAAAGACATACTGAGTGCTAAAGACAGCAATAATCACTACAAACTAAAAACTATTTATAGGTTTATTAAAGAGCGCATATGCAGGGATATTCTAGTGGTTTCTATTTAGGCAGCCTGTGACGCACAACTGTGTGTCAACATGCAGCTCACCTACTTCTGCCCGAGATCGTGTTTCACGCCATCTGATGGAGCTACATCCATCATCCTGTCACTACACTGTGTCACTGATTAAAACACACCAACAGAGAAAGGTTTCACTTAAATTAAACTTATCAATATTACAGACGAAAGATACCGTTGCTGTGTTTGGAGGAAGAGGGAGGGGGAGGGGGGTCGGTGTAGTGAGCATTATTTCA
Source organism: Sandelia bainsii (assembly GCA_032362345.1). Lineage (NCBI taxonomy): Eukaryota > Metazoa > Chordata > Actinopteri > Anabantiformes > Anabantidae > Sandelia > Sandelia bainsii. The sequence continues at coordinate 20,899,803 of JAUMHL010000028.1, read as the reverse complement.
TGGGATGTTGTTGGATACTGCTGCATACTAAATAAAAAATAAATACAAATAAATGACAATAGAGAGAATTAACAATCACTCAGAGCATCATGTACCTGTCCGAGCGGGACGACAGTATTTTACCGCACTCCGTTTCCATGGGGATCTTGCGACCTCGGAGCCGCCTTCGGTTGGTTAAAGCCATGGTTGGAGCCCTACTTACCCATCCCTAGGAGTTATGGGTAATGTAGTTCATCATCACGTGCTTCAACGCTGCTGCTCTCTTACAAGGGCAAATCACACATTACAAAAACCCCCCCAACATATTTTAATACTTTTATTTGTTCCCTCTTCTGACAATAAAAAAGTTTCATAGAGAGACTGATACAGCGAGAGAGTAGCCTAATTATAGTAATTAATCACAGAATATAACAATAAATTGACAAAACAGATTGTCATGATGCTTTTTCATCACAGTTCATAGACCGTCCACGGAGACAGTGTCCGTGTATCGTGCAGACAGGGAATGAAAAGCTGCCACTAAAAATGTAATTCTGGATATCACTGCTCATTGGATGTGTTTTTTTTTCCCCCCACAGATATGATCCACATTTGAGTTCTTCTATCATATATTTCACGATTCCACATTGTCCACTTCTTTCACCAGAATAATATCTGGTTATGATATATTTCCAAAGGAACCTGCAAAACAGAAAGATGAATACTTGTGTTATTTCTAAACATTTAAAGCATTAACTCAACTTCACTTAATTACTTTACGTTGAAGAGTTAGATAAGAAGACAACATTATGTCTGTCCATTTTATATGAAACTACTGCCACTCACCAGGTAGCTTAGCACACAGACAGCACATAAACAGGGGAAAACACAGAACAAAGGTAAAAACATGTGCCTTTGTCCATGTTTGTCCAGAAAACTCACCAACACCTGTACATATATATGCATTAAAATTATAATGAGTTATAATTTCACCTTTCTAAAAGTTTCTTCGTCTTTTTGTCCTCTTCTTCTGTTACTAGACACGTGTTTGAACTAATCAACCTTAACTCACTCGCGACCTTATGGCATCTGTTAAATGTAGTTAACATGAATATTGAATAAAAAGCATTATTAGTTTATTTAAAAAAACACTTTCTCTATGTAAACGTATAAAGTGATGCAATTCACTTACTGCTGACACATAGTTTTGAATGAGATTTTCTTATTTTTGAGACAGAACCTGGAACATCTGGTTTCACTTTGTTTTTTTACTATTTCACAGGGATGTGTTGGAGAACATTTGGCTCAGAGCAGCTGACAGATAGCCAGCAGAGACTGAGTTTATTGGCCCCCGCCAAGAAACATTCCAGCACATAACTCCCCCATACAGTTTTCCTTCACCCCGGACAAAGAAAGTTATGGAAGAATGTGTTCATTAGTAAGCTGTAGAGGTGATGACTTGTTACCATCTGATGGAGCTAGCCCAGTCCGCTGTTTCCTTTCTTAAAGCTAAGCTAAGCTAACCATCTGCATCACGTAAAAGACTTGTTTCAGTCTTCTCATGTAACTCTACCAGAAAGTGAATACGTATATTTCCCAGTATGCACTTTTTCTTTAAAGGCAATGTCAGTGTAAACACAGACACTCTCACCTCTGCTGAGCAGCTGCAGGTTGCGTCCTTCCTCCTGCACCTGAAGCTGCAGCACTTGTTGCAGCAGCTCCTGTCGAAGCGTCTCTTGCACTAACCCCATCCTCTCAAGCTTCTCCCCATTCAGACGCAGCAATGCGCGGCCTGTGAGGCAAAAGCAGAATGTTAAAAAATCGATTTGACTTTTAAATTGTAATTCTTCTGATTATCTTAGCAGTGAGACCTGTTATGGCGTGGTGGGAAAATGCCTCCACATAGGTCAGGTAGTTGTGTGGACAGTGTTTCTTCAGCCATTTACAAACATCTTGTTGTGACCAGAGCACGACCGGGCGAATCAGGCTGGGCTGTGTCGGGCTTGTGTGATATATCCCATAACTGTCACCGTGACGGTACTGCAGCAATACAGACAGACAGAGGACAGAAAGAAAAATACTGACTTAGATAAATGCAAACCACTTGCAGGATGCATTCGACCACATCTCGTCTTCATGCGTCCTCCAACAACAACGTTACAGAAAAATGCGTAATCAATGCAGCACGTGGTGGTTGTTTTGGTGAAAAAGAAGAAAGAAAGAAGCATGGAGATAAACACTAATGTGCTATTTGTTCTGTCCTTCTCTGTCAACAGACTGACATAATAACTGTGGGTGTAACCTTTGACCTTACAGTGGAAATGACGCAGCAGTAATGAAATATGGACAACGGAACCAGCTGAACACCTTGGAGACGCATGTATGTGTACAGCTGATCTGTCTTGGCTGTCCGCTTGTGATCTGATCACCCCAGACGCACCTTAATACCAGGTTTAAACAGATCCTTTGTGGTACGTTGAGCTTAGCATGAAGCCTGGAAACAGCTAGCCTTCAGATTTTTTTACCTTTGCCCAAACAGCGGTTTTTCTATTCCCACTTTGTAATCTAAGGCAGTAGTTTAATATTTTTTATACAAATTAAGAATTGTATCTTCTAATCTAACTCTAACTTGATTCTTCTTTCCACTCACCCCAACCAGTCGAGGCAGATGGCCACCCACCACGAGCCTGGTTCTGCTGGAGGTTTCTTCCGTTAAAAGGAGTTTTTCCTCTCCACTCTCGCCTAAAGCTTGCTCAAGTGGGATTGTTGGGTTGTCTGTATATTTCTATTTATAATTATATCCTGTAAGGCCTTAAACCTTACACTGTAAAGTGCCTTGAGATTACTTTTATTATGATTTGGCGCTATACAGTTAAACTGAATTGAATTGATATTGAATTGACAGGAAACCGTAACTTAGCTCAGCCAGACATCATGGAAATTAGCTAGTTAAGCAACCTCTTGACTTGTGCCTATTGCTGAGCTAAACAACCTGCTTCAAGCACATCTCTCATGAACTGGCAAAATTACCAGAGGCATTTATCCTCTGACAGAAAGTGTGTGAGAGTCACTAAACCTTCACTACTGGAAATACAGTAGTGGAATCACATACTGTACAGAAGTCAAGTAACATATTTTGCTAAAATGTCAGACTTCAGTTCTCGCACTGTTTGACTTTGACTGCTATCATGACACTGAAAATCCCATATCAATAACACGATGTAATGAGATCCACATAATGTGTGATCGCTGCAAACACCGCTGCTCAGTCTAAAATCTGCTGCTATGAGCATTCAGTAAATCAGACACTTTAAGACAGTCTGAGCTATATGCAACATAGACACGTCTACTATACATGACAAAGAGACAAGAGCAGCTTTCTGTATGAGCAAGAATGAAATTAAAATTATGTTGCTATGAAGATCAGCAAACGTACAGCAGCAGCCCCTGCAACAGCACAGACATGAAGGAGAGCATGATCATGAAATCCAGCACTTTAATCCTAAAGCTGAACAGGATGTAAATCTGTGGAAGTCTAATCAAGCTGTGCCTTTGATCTGTCAATCATTTTTAAAAGTTAGGAGTTATTACAACTTTTTGGGGAATTTAAGTGTCCTTAAAAATTGTGTGTCATACTGTAGCTTCATATGTGACACGGTGGGTTTGGTTGGAAAATGTGTATTTCTTCGATTTGTATTTTTTGTCAATAATCATAAGTCACTGCCTACCTTTCTGTCCTAAATTAAATATGAATATGCTGTAATATCTGTTTGTACTCCCTGATCCCTGACCACCGAGCAGGACTGGTAGCTCTCTTGCTCAAAGCCAGAGCCGGCTCGACCCATTTTGGCTCCCTAGGCGAGATTACGACTTGGCGCCCCGTAATCAATTGCCTATAATTGCGCTGCAATGTGCAAACACGACAACATAAAACATAAAACAAATATTTTGTCAGTGCATCTGTCCAGGTAAGATGTAGAGTAAA